>CM053150.1:43627500-43812500 GCA_028571685.1 Heterohyrax brucei
TGTTATTTGTGGTTGGTTTGATGGATTTTGAAGTCTGTCTACATTGTATATTAAAGCTTCCATTGTTGTTCCTGCTTTTTTGTGGATGAACTTTACTGTTTTAGACCTGATATTTAGGTCTTTTATCCAGTTGGAGTTGGTTTTTGGATAAGGTGTAAGATATGGATGTTTCAGTTTATTGCAAATGGATATCCTATTTTGCCAACACCATTTGTTGAAGAGATTGTTTTTACCCCAGCTTAATGTCTTAGGTTCTTTGGTGAATATCAACTGTTCATACGGAGATGGTGTCATGTCTGGGGTCTCAGTTCTGTTATATTCATCTATCTGTCTCTTTTTTGTAGCAGTACCAGGCTGTTTTGACTACTGTGGCAGTGTAATAGGCTCTAAAGTCGGGTAGTGAAAGGCCTCCCAGTGTGTTCTTCTTCTTCAGTAGTGCTTTACTTACGTGGGGCTTCTTCCATTTCAAACAAAATTGATGATTTGTTTCTCCATCTCATTAAAAAATATCACTACAACTTGTATTGGGATTGCATTTTATAAGTAGAGTGCTTTGGGTAAAATAGACATTTTCACAAATTTAAGTCTTCTTGTCCATGAGCAGGGTAGGCTTCTCCATTTATGTAAGTCTCTCTTAGTTTCTGTTAGTAAGATCTTGCAGTTCTCTTTGTAAAGGTCTGTTATTTCTCTGGTTAGATTTATTCCTAGGTGCTTTATCCTCTTAGGAGCTGTAGTAAGTGGTATTGATTTGGTGATTTCTTCGTTAACAATCTTGTTGTTGGTATAAAGGAATCCTACTGATTGACTATGTTTATCTTGTATGCTGAGACTTTGCTGAACTCTTCTATCAGTTTCAGTAGTTTACTTATGGATTCTTTAGGATTCTGTATGTATAAAAGCATATCATCTACAAATAGGGAGATTTTTACTTCTTTATCCTTTATTTCTTGGTCTTGTCTAATTTCTCTGGCTAGAACTTCTAGTATTGAAGAACTTCTAGTGTTGAATAGAAGAGGTGAGAGTGGGCATCCTTGTCTACTTCCTGTTCTCAAGGGAAAGTCTTTCAGTATCTCTCCATTCAGGATGACGTAGGCAGTTGGCTTTGTATAAATGGCCCCTATTGCATTGAGGAATTTGCTGTCTATTCCTATTTTGCTGAGAGTTTTTAGCATGGATGGGTGTTGGACTTTATCAAAAGTGCCCTTTCTGCATCAATAGAGAAAATCAGGTGATTCGTCTTTTGTGTTATTTTGTGGTTGATCACATTAATTGTTTTTCTGATGCCAAACCAGCCGTGCATCTCTGGTATGAATCCAGCTTAGTCATGATGGATTATTTTTTAGATATGTTGTTGTATTCTGTTGGCAAGAATTTTGTTGAAGATTCATGAGTGATTCTAGATTCATGAGTGATATCAGGCTATAGTTCTCTTTTTTAGTTGGGTCTGTCCGTGGCTTTGGTACCATGGTTATGCTGGCTACATAGAATGAATATGGGAGTATTTCATCCCTTTCTATATTGTGAAATAGTCTTAGTAGTATTGGACATAACTTTTCTCTAAAAGCTTGGTAGAATTCTGCAGTAAAGCCATCTGGACCCAGCCTTTTTTGCTTGGTAAATTTTTGATGCCTTTTCCATCTCTTTCTTTGTGATGGGTTTATTAAGTTGTTCTACTTTACCTTGTGATAATTTTGGTAGGTGATATGAATCAAGGAATTTGTCCATTTCGTCTAGGTTTTGAATTGTTAGAGTACAGACTTTCATAGTATTCTGTTATGATATTTTTGATTTCTGTTGGATCTGTTATGACAACTACTCTCTCATTTCTTATTTGGGTTGCTTGTTTCATTTCCTGTTTTTCTTAAGTAGGTTTAGCCAGTGGTTTGTCAATTTTGTTGATCTTTTCAAAAAACCAGCTTTTGGTCTTTTCAATTTTTTCAATTGTTGTTCTGTTCTCAGAATCGTTTAGTTCTGCTCTAATCTTTATGATCTGTTTTCTTTTCTTTTTTAAATTTAATATGACTGAGTGAAAATGTATGTTCCCGTATAAATTTACAGGCCCACCTATGTGCAGCTTTCACTGCTCTCAATGCCCAGTGACAGCACACCCCTCCACTCTGCTCCATATATGTCTCATCCTCCCAACAGTCTCCTTTCCCCTCCTCTCCATCCACTCTCCTTCCTCCAGTCGGAGGTCAGCAGGATGATATCCTATAGATGCATAGAACAATAAAGTACATCCAATATATGGTTACTCTGCATCGCCAAGTCCAGTCCATTCATGTCCGAAGAGTGGACCTTCATTATGATTTATGAGCAAGGGACCATGCTCCCAGGGGAACCCCGAAACCGCTGGACCATCAGTTGTGGTCTTCTAGTGGAGATCTCAGAGTGCACCCCTTTTGATTCTTGTGTTGCCAGTGAGACTCAACTTAGTGAGCTCCATCGTGGCTATCACTGGTGGTGGCCGGGCACCACCCGGTTCTTCTGGTCCCAAGTCAGTGTAGGCACCCACTCATGTGGGTCTCTCTATCTTCTGGGTTGTCTTTACTCCATGTCATTTGGGTCCTTGGTGAGTATCCGTTCCTACTGAGTTGGGACCATTTGCTGTGCCCTTGGATGGCAGCTTGGCAGCTTTTAAGACCCCAGACGCCACTCACCAATGCAGGGTGCAGAGAGCCGTCTTAGCAAAATGCTAGTTGTGCCAATTGGCCTTGATTTGGCCTAAGAGCATGGTCCCCTGCCCCCTACTCCAGCTACTCTGTCTTTGCCATATTAGGTTAAGATGGAAGGAGTACTCAAGTTATGCTGAAGTCCACTTAATGTTGTTCTTGTTTCTAATGTGTGCTATCACCAATTTCACTCAACCAGATTTGTAGCAACTATCTAATCTAAACCCTCCCCCTCCCCCTCCCTCCCTCCCCTCCCTTGCAGCTGTCAAAAAGTCTTTTCTTCTATACATCAGTCTGTTTTTGAGATCTTATCATAGAGATCTCATACAGTATTTGTCCTTTTGTTGCTGACTACTTTCACTCAACATAGTGTCTTCCAGTTGAAACCAGGTTATAAGATGTTTCCTGGAATCATCATTATTCTTTATCATTGCGTAGTGCTCCATTGAGTATATATACCATAGGTTACCTATCCATTCTGTTGTTGGGCACCTGGGTTGATTCCATCTTTTTGCTGTCATGGACTGTGCTGTGATAAACATTCTTGTACATGTGTCCATTGGTGTGAAAGGCCTTGGTTCTGTAGAATGTATTCCAAGTAGTGGAATTACTGGGTCAAATGGTATATCGCTATCCATTTTTTTAAGGAAGCACCAGATTGCTTTCCAAAGAGGCTGGACCATTTTACAACCCCACCAACAATGTAGGAGAGTTCCACTTTCTCCACAGCCTCTCCAGCATTTGTTGTTTTGTGTTTTTTGGATCATGGGCAACCTTGTTGAGGTGAGCTGGTATCTCATTGTAGTCTTGATTTGGATTTCTTTAATAACTAAAGATCGTGAACATGTCCACATGATTTTTGGCTGCCTGGATCTCCTCCTTAGAGAACTGTCTGTCCTTCTCCTTTGCCCATCACTTAATTGGATGGTTTATCTTCTTATTTATATTTTGTAGTATCTTATAGGTTATGGGGATGAAGTGTCGGTCTGACATAGAGTTGCCAAATAATTTTTCCCATTCTGTAGGTGTCCTTTTAATTCTATTAATAAGATCTTTGGATGAGCAAGTGTTTGATTCTTAATAGTTCCCATTTATCTATTTTCTCTTATGTTGATTGTGGTTTGTTTGACAGATTTTGGAGTCTGTCTACATTGTGTATTAAAACTTCCATTGTTGTACCTACCTTTTCTTGGATGAGCTTTATCGTTTTAGGTTTGATATTTAGGTCTTTTTCCAGTTGGAGTTGGTTTTTGTATAACGTGCAAGATACGGATCTTGTTTCAGTTTATTCCAGGTGGGCATCCAATTTTGCCAGCACCGTTTGTTCAAGATACTGTTTTTACCCCAGTTTAATGTGTTAGGACCTTTGTCAAATATCAACTGTTCATAGGCAGAATGTGTCATCTCTGAGGTCTCAATTCTGTTCCATTGATCGATCTGTCTGTTCTTGTACCAGTACCAGGCTGTTTTGACCACTGTGACAGTGGAATATGTTCTAAGGTCGGGTAATGGGAGGCCTCCCAGTGTGTTCTTCTTCTTTAGTAGTACTTTACTTACCCAAGACTTCTTCCCTTTTCAAACAAAATTGTTGGTTGGTTTCTCCATCTCATTAAAAAATGGCGCTGGAACTTGTATTAGGGTTGCATTATATAAGTAGATTGCGTTGGGTAAAATAGACATTTTCACAGTGTTAAGTCTTGCTATACATGAGCAGGGTAGGTTTTTCCATTTATCTAAGTCTCTTTTAGTTTCTTGTAGTAAGGGCTTGTAGTTCTCTTTGTAAAGGTCTGTTATTTCTCTGGTTAGATTTATTCCTAGGTACTTTATCTTCTTAAGGGCTATAGTAAATGGTAGTGATTTGATGATTTCTTCATTAACAGTCTCATTGTTGGTATATGATCTGTTTTCTTCTGTTGCCTCAAGTTGTAGTGTTTGTTCTTTGGTTTGGTTTCTTTCTTCCACATGTGTGCATTTATGGAGATAAACTGACCTCTGAGCACTGCTTTGGCTATATCCCTTAGGTTCTGGTAGGATGTGTTTTCATTCTCATTGGAATCTGTAAATTTCTTTATTTCATCCTTGATTTCTTCTATAACCTGTGGTTTTTTGAGCAAGATGTTGTTCAGTTTCCCTGAGTTCCACTTTCTATGTTTTTTCTGGTATTGATTTTGACTTCTAGAACTTCATGATCTGTCGAGATGCTTTGCATTAATTCAGTGGTATGGATTTTGTTGAGAATTGCTTATGTCCTAACACATGGTCTATTCTGGAGAATGTTCGACTGGGACTTTAGAAGAAGGTGTAGTTGTCTGCTGATGGGTAGAAAGTTGTGTATATGTCAATGAGGTCTAGTTCATTAATTGTGGCAATAAGGTGTTCTGTGTCTTTATTGAGCTTTTTTCTAGATAATCTGTCCAGTATTGAAAGTGGAGTGTTGAACTCTGTCAGTATTATTGTAGAGTGATGAGTCTCATTTTTGAGTGTATTCAGTTTTTCTTTCATGTATTTAAATGCTGTAATATTAGGTGCATAAATATTTAATATTGTTAAGTCCTGCTTGTGTTTTGAACCTTTCAGCAGTAGTGTCCATCTTTGTCCACAATGGTGGATCTTACATTAAAATCGATGTTATCTGAGATTAGATTTGCCACACCTTCTCTTCTTTGTGTATTGTTAGCTTGATATATATTTTTCCATCCTTTAATTTTTAGTTTGTTCATATCTTTAAGTCTAAAGTGAGTTTCTCATAGGCAACATATGGATCGGTCATGTCTTTTGATCCAAGATGTCACTTGACGTCTCTTTGCTGGAGTGTTCAGTCCATTCAACATTCAGTGTAATTATTGATAGATATATGTTTAATGCTGTCACTGTGATATGTTTATTTTTGCGTTGATATTTTCTCTGTTCTTATTAATCTCTTCTGGGACTTTCTTCTTTGTTAGTTGATTTTTCACTTTTTCAGGGTTGGTTTTGTGGTTGTTGAGAGTCCTGTATTATGTTTCTTGATTTGATATGTTGAGTCTTTGTTGTGCTTTATGGCTGTCCCTATGATCCCTCTTAATAAAGTATGTATAAACCCAATTTTAATTACTACCAGTTTTGTCAACTTCCTCTCCATCTGGAAGGACTATAATGACTATAGTACATTATATGTACTATATGATGACATCATAGTTTTCATCATATGATCACTGGATCATTATTTTCACTATTGTAGCTTTGGTTAAGTTTGGATCCTTCCCTAACTGAGTAAGTTTCTGGGTGATATGTCTGGAATTTGCTTTTAAAATATAAAGTTAGTGGTTTTGTTCTTGTAAGCTAAGAGATTCTTTCAGTATTTCTTGTAGCTTTGGTTTGGTTTTTTCAAAGCCTCTAAGTTTCTGTTTATCTGCGAATGTCTTAATTTCATTTTCATGTTTGTAAGATACTTTTGCAGGATATATAAATCTTGGTTGGAAGTTCTTTTCCTTCAAGGCTTTGAATGTGTCATGCCACTGTCTCTGCGCCAATGTTGTTTTTGCTGAGAAACCTGACAAAAGCCTACAGGGTTTCCCTCTGAATGTTAGCTTTGCTTTGAGTCTTGCTGCCTTTAAGAGTTGCTGCTTATATTTCATTTTGTTAAGTTTGATTGTAATATGTCTTGGAGTCTTTCTTTTGAGATCTATATTGGGTGGCGTTTCTTATACATCTTGGATATCTGTATTCTTTTCTTTCATAATTTCAGGGAAGTTTTCTGTCAGGAGCTCAGCAACAATACTCTCTGTGTTCTCAGTTGTCTTGCCCTGTTCAGGAACTCCAGTTAATCGTAGGTTGTTCCTCTTAATAGAGTCCCACATGTTTCTTAACGTATCTTCATTTTTCTTGATTCTTTTTTCTGATTTCCCCTCATAGATTCTGAAGTCAGTAACTCTGTCTTCCAAGTCAGAAAGTCTGTTTTCCATTTGTTCCATTCTGTTTTCTTGGCTTTGCTTTGAAGTTTTATCTCTTTGATTTTGTTCTTGATCTTTTGGATTTAAGAGCACTGATGTTCCATCAGATCGAACAGGTGGCTTAATTTTTCATTTTCCTGTGCTGCATTTTGTATGAAGTCTCAGAGGGCTGTCTATGTAATTGTTTTGTTTTCACCTTCCGATAGTTTCAGAAAGATCTCTTCATCTGGAAGTTCTTTGGTTGTTCTTTTAGGGGCCTTCTGAAGCCATGGATATTTCTTAGTTACACTTTTCTCCAGAGTTTGTTGCGTTGTTCACATCATGTGAGTCAGCAAAGGCTGGGATAGACACTGTGGAGATGGACTACAGTTGTTTCTCTAGGCCATCTTAAAATGAAAGGTAAAAGATGTCTGACAACTTCCAAAGTCAGTCAGGCTTTCAGGTTTACAGGTCCATGTTCCCAGCTCGCAAAGTAAGCATCTCTATATCCAACCCCAAGTATTATAAACTAGTTCAAATACAGAAAGGCTACTGCCCTGCTGGCCTCTGTTGCTGGGCCCCGGCCTTGGGCAACACTGTGTGAAACCCTGTTTTTCTGCCAGAAAAATGCTCTCTTCCTGGGAGGTGCTGCCTCCCAGCCTTAGGAATTAGGTCCACCTGAGGCCTCTGTATGGATATATCTGCCTCCTGGTGGAACAAGGTGGCATCCCACACAAGTTCTCCGCCTGCCTTGGTACAGGCTACTCAATGGTGGAGGCGGAAAGAGAGGCCAAAGGTACCAAGATGAACAAAGTTGAAAGCTGGGCTCTCAAAATGTGGTGATTTCACCTGCCTATCCCACCATTTGTGCGTCTGAGATGAGCTGCTAGTCAAGTCTCAGCTCCACCTACTTGCTGAGACAGAGAAAAAATAGGTAAGATGGTGAGTTACCTTTGGTCCATGAAAGTCAGTACTCAGTGAAGAGCAGAGGACAGCAAAGGAGAGGTGGTTTTCCTTTCAGTGGTATCAAGTCCAAATTAACAACTCAATGCCATGTCCTAGGGCTCACTACGTGTTCAGAAGACTCCATTTAATTATCAGTTCAGGTCTGGATGTCCAGAGGAATTTAAGGAGACTTATTTAGTCTGCTGTCTTGACTCTGCTTCCTGATGTGTTTTAATTTTATTGTTTTTGTTTCTTTTATACTGGTGTTGACTTTTTGAATTGTAAGCTCCTAAAAGGCAAAAATACATCTATTCAAGTGGGGTCTGGACAGTATTATGCACATATTGACACTTCAGGCTGTTTGATGTTGTCATTGTTTCCACTTGGCAGGAATGAAGTTTGACTTAAAGAAATGAGGAATATAACTTGTGTCAGAGATCTATGGAAATCTTGATAGTTCAGAGTTTGCCTTCTTTAAAAGATAGATATGGCAGTTTCACAGTCTTTTATCCCTATTTTGAGTTGGAGATTTAATTACCCTTTGGTGCATTGGTTAAGAAGTATGACTGCCAATCAGAAGGTCAGCACTTTGAAACCACCAGCCACTGCTTGGGAACTATATGGGGTAGTTCTACTCTGTACTATATGGTTGCCATGAGTTGCAGTCAACTCGATCGCATTGAGTTTGGTTTTACTTGTTGAATTGTTGAAAAACCCCACCAGACACTTACATCTTTTGCTTTCCACTGGCAAACATCTTTTAAGATCTCAAGAGGAGAAAGATGATTGCCTTTTTGGTTGCTCATCCTTTAATGCTGATATTAAAAGCTTCTTTCTTGTGTCATATTTCTTCCCTCTGAAGAACTTCCTGTAATAATTCTTTTGGAGAAGGTCTGCTTACAGTGAATTCTCTTAGTTTTCTTCAATCTGAGAATATATTTCATTTTCATTACTGAAGGATATTTTCTGTGAATGGAGAATTCTAGATTGATAGTTTTTTGTTGTCGTATGTCCTTCTGGCCGTTGTAGTTTCTGATGAGAAATTCCCAGTCATTCTGATTTCGTTTCCTTGTAAATAATTGTGTAAGGTCGCTGTGAGTAGGAATTGACCTGATGGCACAGAACAACAACAACGTAAGCAATACAAGTAAAATTCGTAAAGTGACATTTTCAGCACCACATTCTCTCCTTTCCTTCTGAAACACCAGGGAAGTGAATATTGAACATCTTGTTACTGTCACAGAGGTTCTTCACCTTTCTTTTTTCTTCCACATTCATTGACTCTCCTCTGTCATGTCTATTCTGTTGAAACTGTCCAGTGAAGTTTTTTATTTTGGCTGTTGTAGTTTTCATTTATAAAATTTCATTTTGTTGTCTGTTTTCTGTCTTGCTGAGACTTGCTATCATTTCCTTTATTTCATGACTGCTGTTTATTTTTGGGACATGTTTGTGATAGCTGCGTTAATGTCTTTGTCAGATAAATCCATCATCTGTGTCAGTTTAGCATTGACATGTATTAATTGTTACTTTTCATAAGAGTTGAAGTTTTCCTGGTTATTCGTGTGTCAAATAATTTTGGATTGCATCCTGGACATTTTAAATATCATGAGACTCTGTGTCTAGTTTACATTCTGTGGTGAATGTTGCTGTTCTTGTTTTGGTAGGCAGTTGAACTGGTTGGGTTCCAGCTCTAAGTTCTAACCAGCCTTCTGTGAGTTGTGATTCCAGTGTCAGTTTTTTTAAAAATAAAGCCTCTGAAGTATTGTTTACATATATCCTGCATGTGTGTCAAATAGAGACTAGTTTAGGACCTGGATTTCTTATTAGCTCAGTTCTCAAAAATCTCTGGTATGTTACAACTCAGAAATTCACAAACTGTTTATCAGGTTGCCTTCCTGAGATTCTCTCTTGTTATGATCTCCCCAGTACTGTTTAAACAGCTACTCATCTCTCCCCTTTTTAATCTTCTAGCCAGAAAACCAGGGCTTTGCTTTTCTTCCTCTGCTACACACTTCTTGTGACCCTGCCTTCTTCTGGGCCAAGGAGTAAGAAAACAGAGAGAGAGAGAGTGAGAAGAACTAAGAACTGTCCATGCCATCCTCTTAAAGACGAAAATTTCTTCTCTCAGAGGCTTAGGCTCTTGTGTACCCTCATTGTTGCTTCTGTCACTGCATCCACTACTGCCATCACAAGATTGCGTGAGTGCTGGAACATAAGAGTAGAAAAGGCAAAACAACAATAACAAAAGCACTAGAGATTGTCTTCCCTTTTAGTGTTAAGAGACTCCTTTCCTGTTCCTTAAGCCAACACTAGAAGGCTTTTCCTAGAGCTCTTTGTCCACCCAAGTGTTCACTTTCAAGTTTTGGTTGAGTTGAATGTAGGCCAGCAGATCTCCAGGGGGGAAAAAGGTAATTTGAATTATGATCTTCCCCTGTCTACTTTTTACTGTTGAGAGTCTCTGGGTAACTGCTTACTTGCATTCTCTCTTGGTTTTATAGCTGCACTTTTGGTGACAAAGACAGGTTAGAGTGTGCCTATTCCATCTTACCTGGAACTCCCTATATATTTTTGAAATCACTGAAAAGTTTAGAACAAGTGAAATAATCTTAACTCTAAGGTCTGAGTGTCCTCTTTGTCCCTAATTTCGTGACTTAGGTTGTTTAAGAATAAATGTATTAGAGCTCACCTGAGAGCTGGCTTCTTTGTGTGTACATTAAGTGTATGAATATAGAAAAACATGAGTAGTAGAAATCATTGGATTTTGCTCTTTACAATAAGTAGGAGAAAGAAATATTTTCCTAACTAAAATGTAATTTTATGTAGTTATTTGTCTTTATAATTTGTCAGAAATAGATTACAGTCTGAATATTGAACTATCTTTTATGACGTTTCATTTCTGCTTATAATACTTATTAGAAGTATATTAGGTCTCTCTTTCTAATCACAAGTACTTATTGAAAGTATATTGAAGATTCCCTTCTCTTTCTCCTATTTTTTTCTCTTTTGTTATTTCTCTTAGTCATCTTTCTTTCTTCTTCCGTTCTGTGTGTTTTTATTATGGTTTCATTCAGGTTACTCCCTCCTGTCCTCTATGCCCCAGTCCTACTGCTAAAATGAGTGGGTAGGTATTATGTCGGGGTGCTGCTCTGAGAGTTTGAACTCTGATTTGGGAGTATAATCCCCCCCTCAAAGGCTGTCTGCATCAGCTGTCCCCTGGCTAATTAGAATTCCAAAGGGCATTAATAACCATTTAAATTAATCGGATTATACCTGCAATTGCTATAGGTGAGGTTCTGGCTGTTTAACCCGCTGTTAACGAATCCAAACATGAATCAAAACTAGATAGGAATTTTACATTTAATTTCCATTTATGCCCAAAGGAGGAAAACCCCATGACATAATGGTCATACAGACTACTCCACCTGCCCTCTTGCGGCAATCTAGTTTCCAACAATGCAACAAAGCCCTGCCATTAATTCAGTCTTCATTAGGAGACCGAAGCCAAATAGCTTGATTTTTATGAAAATACATTTGCATTGTCTGTGAAAGCCCTTTGGGACATAGCTGTACAAAACCACCTAACAGTAAATAATCCTTTTTTTAAATGCAAACTATTGTAAAGAGCTAAAAATTCTCTCCCTAGCAACTAATATTGCAACAGTAATTTGACAATAGCAGTCTCCCTAGGGGTGTAGTAAGCAGATGGAAAAACAGCTGTAATTTCACAACTTTAGAAAAAAAGGAGTGAAAATTGAATGACCAGTGTTATGAGTCAGAGGAGCTCTACAGGTTATCTTGTCTGAACTCTTACATAGGTTTTTCTTCTCCAACGTAATGGACAGAGTTCCCTAGTTTCTGTGTAAACATCTCAGTAACAGCAGTTGTTAGAAAAAGCAGCCCATCCTATAATCAAAGGGCTTGCCATTGTCAGAGAATTCTCATCTGAAATTAATAACTGTCACCTATTTTCATTTTATCTGCTTGAACCACAGAGAATTATTTGAATACAGCTATGTGTTTACCCCTTTCTCCCACTCCTTGTTCTCTGACCCCACCAGTCTTTTCTTCAGATCAGGTGTTTATTACAATGGATTTTTGAATTTCAGTGATATATCAGGGAATAAAGTGTGTGGTAAGCATGGAGATAAGTGAGCTCTTTTCTTACATAAATGAAGTTGAAAATTTTTAAAGTAAGAAAAAGAACGATCACTTAAAATGTATACTTCTTTCCAGGCAATAGACTTTTTTCTCAAGGAATTATTCTTTTTGCTGTTGATGTGTGTGTCAGCTGTAGAAAAGTCTAGACACAAGGACTGAGAAAAATTAGTTGGTTTGAGAAAAAGACATCTACTGGAATTTGCACAGTTCTCCTTCAACAAAGATATCTATTAGTCAATAGATGTCATCCCTTACACCTGTCTAAAATGACCTGTTTCTTTTCCTGATTACCACTTATGGATTTTTTTTTTCTTTTTAAAAAACTTTACACAAAATGTAAACTTCATACATTGGGATTATTCTTTAGTTTGAATCTTTTCTTTGAATGAAGTAAGCTTTGGGATGCTTATTTAGATGTTCAATGGAACAGTGTGGAGAACAGTAATTGTGTTTGGGCTAAAGAATTAATCCATTTAGTCATGGGAAGCATTACTTAGCTTTTTCATAGCAGCTGAATTGTGGTGCAACTTAGGGGCTATTTTAGGATTTGAGCCTCAAATAGAAACTTTTAGAAATGAAAGTTTATTTGTATTGATGAACATATGCTTATAAATAATAAGCCATTGGATTGATTTCAGTGAAAATGAAACTTTTTTTTAGCTCACAGTTCTTATTTTATTTTACCTATGAATTGAACACTGTATCTCTGCTGCACAAATTTTTAAAAAATCTATCTTTAAGTTAGAAAAACACATTTTAGTAAAATAGTGAGTAATAACTATGTTTGAATCAGAAATGAATTGTAACTTCAAACATCTCTGATAGTTACTGGTATACTTTGATATTGTGGAAATCAGACACAGTAATCAAATAACTTTTATCAGCAGTAATTATTCTTTCAAAATAGAAAAATTTACTGTATTTTGACATTTAGAAGGCCAAAAAAGGAGAAAGTATTTCCATTTTAGAGGAAAATTATCCCATATTTTATACAAAAGATTTTGCAGAGTTGTTAGGCAAAAGAGAATTCCCTGATTTAAGCTGTTTATATGTGTGCACCTATACTGTAAGTCTGCTGAAGTCTTCATTCTGAAGAAAAATCTTGTAATCCTTTTTTTCTTTTTTAACTTGGTTTGTGTCATGGGCTGTCTATGCTGTTGCACTTTTTCCTTGTTTCATATAGAATTTTATACATGCACTACGAATCACTAAACACTTACTGAACATTCACTGTATGCCTAATATGGGAGTTGAGATGGGTGGTGGTTATGTGGCCTTAAGTTGATTTTGATTCATAGTGACCCCATAGAACAAAGTAAAAATGCCCCATCGGGTTTCCTAAACAGTAATGTCTGTAGGAGCAGATTGCCAGGCCTTTTTTCCCAAGGAGCTGCTAAACCAAAAAACCAAACCCACTATCATAGAGTTGATTGCAACTCATAGTGACCCTATAGATCAGGGTTGAACTTCTCCACAGTTTCCAAAGTGCTCCTGGTGGATTTTGAAACTACCAAGTATGAAGGAGCTGCTAGTGAATTTCAAAGACCAACCTTTCAGTTAGCAGTTGAGTGCTGAACCATTGTACCACCAGGGCTCCTTGACTGAGATGAGTAGATATTTACTAATGATCTTAGGAGAGAAAGAAATAAAGTCTGGTTTTAGCCCATACCTTCAAAGCAGAAAGTGGAAGCTGATTAACTCATCTTCAGAGCTGTAAGTTTCCCTCCAAGAGAATTAGCCGTAGTTGTGTGAGTGTGTGTGTATTTGTGGAGTGGTACTGAACTTCTTCTGCTCTTCAATGGAGTATTTTATTGTTATTATTTTTATTAACAGCTTTATTGGGATACAATTCACATGCCATATGATTTTTTTACCATTTTAAATTGAATAGCATATTCACATAGTTGTACAGCCATTACTCTAATCAATACTAGAACATTTTCATCACCTCATGAAGAAACTGTACCAGTTATCAGTCACCATGGGCTTTCTCCCAACCCCAGCCCAAGGCAACTATTAATCTTTCTGTCTCTATAAACTGACCTTTTCTGAACATTTCACATAAATGGAATCATATAGTATATGGTTCTTTGTTACTGACTTCTTTCACCCTAGCATAATGTTTTAAAGGTTAATCTAAATCAGAACTTCATTATTTCTTATGTCTGAATAATATTTTGTTGTATAGATTTACTATATTTTGTTTATCTACCCATTAGTTGTTGGACATGTGAATGTATTGTAGTTTGCCTTGATGGATGCAACATTAGCTGGGGAGTCCTGCCACTGAGTAGTTGACAGTGTGATGATAATACCAACCTGTTATTAAAAAGAGACAGATAGTTAAATGTAAATCTGTGCCAGAAGTGTCAAAGTAACTTATTTTAAGCTAATAGTTTGTATGTATTTTTGATAGCCCTGTTTTAGGAGAAAGATAGAGATTAAGAAGTGAATACTTTTCTAAGAGGGCCAAGGCAGCTCAAGAAAGATTTGAAGATGGAAAAAAATTGATGTCCTGACAGTGTTGTGAGTAAATAGTAGGTAGGGAGAGTGTACTACGGTAGACAGAATATGGACTTTGGATTCAAATAGACCAGGAGTTTCTGATCTAATTTTGACATTTTCAGCCTCAAATCTTTTCTGCTATAAAAAATAGAAATGATTTATGAGGAATGAATAAGATCCTCTGAAAGGAATTTTGCACAGTGCTGACATATAGTAGTTACAGATGTTAATTCTTACCATGAATGCATATTAAATCAAATTGTTTCTATTCCTTTGGTTTTCTCTGCCTCCAGGAACTTCTTTCTTCCTCCTTTTTAGTTAATCCAAATTCATCCAAGTGTACATGAGTCTCATCTCCATGAAGCTTTTCCTTTGTCACCTGATATTCCTCATCTTTAAAATGCAAAGTTCACATTGAATGTCTAGCCCCTTTATGCTCTTCACTATGATCTCAGACTTGAGGCAACGCTGACACTGTTCTTTGAACCCTTCTGGCTCTTACTTGTGTACACCATACAGTTAAGTACTCTGACTTTGTACTTGAGATTGTGTTTTCATGAGAATGTAGACATAGTGAGGACAGGCTCTGAAAAATAAATGCTGCTATATCTGTATTTGTACTTCTACCAAAGTAGCATTTAAATTTATTGCACAATATGACTCTTGTTTTGTTTGGGTTGATGTTTTTAATAGGAAATTGGATGGTGGTTAGAACCCAGATTGAAGTACATGATTCCATTGTGATTTAGGAGGTAATATAGATGTCTTATGACAGACTTTAGAGCCTACCCTGGTAGCATAGTGGTTAAGAGCTTGGCTGCTAACCAGGCAGGTTTGCAGTTTGAATCTACCAGCTGCTGTTTGGAAACCTTATGGGTCAGTTCTGCTCTGTCTTACACAGTTGTCATGAGTCAGAATTGCCTCATGGGTTTGGTTTGAGTTTTTTTAGTAAATGGGTGGTACAGTTGGTATAGGGTTAAATAAAGTGAGCCTTATAATTCCAAAGCAAGAACCTTAGATCATACATATAGAGAACCAAGCAGGATAAAAATGAGATTTAATATAGGAAACAATTACTTGGAGAAATGGTCTTGAGGAAATACATCTGAACAAGTAATAAAAAATGTCTGATGCTAGATTAGTACAGACTCTAATGGCCCTTGGAGGATTGAGGTTAGCTTGGGCTTGTCATAGGCATCATGCTTTAAGTGGTGTATTCATTATTGTCATGGAGCATTTATTCTTCTTACAGGGTAGATTTGTTTAACATTTTGGGTTAACTTTAGGATGGCTTCTGTATGAAGTTATGTTGGAATTGGTTTTTAGGATGTAAATCTCATAAATCCACAGCTTGGGTAACAAATTGAATCTCTAACAAAAACAGGGAATTTAAAAAGAAAAATCCCATTTTAAAGAGAATTCCAGTACTACACTATAAGCAGTTGTTATACTTGAATTCTGCATCCAAAGGACATCTTTGTATGTCACTGAAATAGTTATCGCTCCGTAGTCTCATTTAGGTAGAGCAGAACTAGAACTCAGATTTATTAGATTATGATATCTTTTATAAAGGAAAAGCACTTATAAATATATCCCATTGTACCTAAATGATTTTCTTGAAAAATTAAGTCAACAAATACCTGTTATTTTACAGTCAACAAATACCTGTTATTTTATAAGCCACTGTGGATACTGCAGAATAGAAAAAATTCAGTGCAGTCTTTTTGCTTGCTATCTTCTAGTCTCCCTCAGATATATAAAAATACTATCAAGAAGTTATGTTTGGATCTGATCATGCAAACCATTGTGCTTTGTGTCTAATGTTCAGAAGGGGAAGAAGACTCTATCTGAGGTAAATATAGTTGCATATAGAAATAATTGAATTTGAATCCTGGAGAATGTGGTATAGGGAGAATTTGACTACATGGAGGAAATGGGAATAGTATTTTAAGCCAGAAGAAAAACAGATTGGGAGAACAGTATGAATAGATTGGTTTGGAGGAAATCTTTAGTGTGGTAATGTTTGCTGCAAGTTACGTAGGAGATATACCACCCATGAAACTGTTCATTTAGCACAAAGTCCTAGGAGTAACTTACCAGGTTAGTAATAGTAGCATGAAAGTAAACAGAACACTATCAAAGTAATTTTAAAATAAGAAGTAATAGGACTGATGACTTGGTAAAAAGAGTGATGGAGAGAAGAATGAAAGAGACTTTTGAGAGTGCAAATTTAGGTGATTTTTCAAAACATCGTACTAGTGGCAGAAATAGGGAAATTGTGAGGAAGAGCCCACTTAGAAAGAAAATGATGAGTTTAGTTTTAGCTGTGGTGAGTTTGGATTATCTCTATTTGATTCCAGTAAAGAAATTATGAGAGAGTTTCAAGAAAGAGGATTACAAAGTTTGTGTCAGGTATAGAGATGTAAATACATGTTGAAATTTGGTCATAGAGAAAACTTCATAAATCATGTGATCCACTAAGTATACAGTTTTGAGACATCAGTGCCTGCTGCCTTTTTTTTGCCCTGGCTCATGCTGTCTGCTGCAGAAATAGGTTTGTTATGTGTTTTGAATGGACAGTGAAAAAGTGAACCACTCGTTTATTATAGTGAAATTTCATCAGTGGATGCAGCTAGCTTGCTAGATCTGTGATAAGATTAGCAATAATATTGTCTACTTAATTTAAGAACAAGTCCTTTGCTGAGGGATATTCAGATGAATGAATCTGTTAGGGTTCCATAGCAGGTAAAGGATTAATATTTGGTTGAAATGAAAAGAGACCTAGTTTTAAGAAGTAGGCATATTTTTAGTGGTGCAGTGATTTTGAGCTCTACTAGAGTGGAACTTGTACGTGGTAGAAAAAAATTTATTTCACTTTTCGTATTGTTTTTCCTTTATATCTAGGTCTTTATTTCATTATGACCATTTCTAGCACTCTAAAAGTCAAATATAGAAATCATTTTTAGGTGGTGACTGTTTAAAACTGAATATTTAAAATGAATTTTTTTCCATAATATTTTTTTTTCATTTTTTAGCCCCAATTCCTCTATGTAAATATTTTATTGAAAGTTTTTTTTGTTAAATAAAATTTAAAATGTTTGATTGTTGTAATTTCATTTAAGGATATACAGAAAAAAATCCCTTTCCAAAATAACTTGTGATAATTGTCATGTGATTAAAACAAAATCTGTGGCCTTTAATTATAAGTAGAAATAAAAAAATTATAGTTTTTTTATGGATAAAGCTTTTAATAATGCACATACTAGGTAATTGTTGGGTAATTATTAAGAAATATTGTTACATATTTTAATGTGTTAATTAAATATTTGAGTGCATGATGAGTTCATTGAAATAATAACACCTTTAAATTGGTTGTGCTTTATTAAGAGAGGGTCACTCTGTTACATTTTGTTGTCTTACAAGGGTGAAGGAAACAATCTAGTACAATAATCAAAGCCAAGGTAGAGCAACTTGTTCAACCCTTCAGAATTAGACTTTCTTTTTTTTTTCCCCCTTCTAGTGTGATACTTTGAAGGCAGCTGCTACAGATAAATTCAGAAGCCCCAGATGGTGGTTGCCTAATCCTCATGAGAATTCATGTCCTGGAAGCAGCTCTTATCTCTCCAGACCTGACATTGTCTGTGAGCTTTCTCTAAGGAGGGAATAATATAAACATGCTATGCATGAGTTTCACTTCTTGAATATGTCAGAGACACAGGAAGTTATAGTAAAGTATAACAAGAACAGAGTTCACGTTATTGAAAGTGTTGTTATTTAAATAAAGCACTTGATGCTAGCTTGTGTTGAGTGAGGGGGATAGTTTGGGAGAATAGACAAAGTGAACATTTTTATTAAACAAAAGGCCTTTCTGCAAAATACCATGAATTCAGAGATGTTGATTAGCCACTAAGTATGCAATACTCAGAATAATTCATTGTTACTTGGATTGCTCTAATCTAATAATTTAAGATAATTCATGCTGTAAATGAATGTTCTAGCTCTGAATTTCTCACCTGGTAGTTATTTCTGTCTGGGAAGTCAAAACACCAATTCCACTGTTATGGATTTAATGTTTTATCCACGATTTTTTCCAGGAATCTAATCTGGAAAACCAGGCAACGACAACTGGAAGTGGTTGTCTTTTTAGTAGCCAAATGGTGCTGAAGTAGGGTTATACCGTCTACACCAGACAGTGTCTCATTTAATATGCGTAACGCTGTGGTTATGAGTAAGTGTTGAATCTTCCGTTACTGGAGGGTATGTAGGCAGTATGGGTCCTTTTCTCCTCTGAAAATTTTTGAAATTTAATGTGAAAGTATAGTGTTCTTCATAATACAGCCTTAGCTTGCCTTTCAAGCCATGTATGTATCTCTCCTAAGTATCTTATTCTCAAGCCATTCTGAACCTCTTACTAGTCCCAAGATCTATTGTACCTGTTGATGTTTTTGTATGCCGTCTGACATACTGTCGGGTTTCCTGATGGGCCTTTCTCCAGAGGAGCTTCTGATTGTCTAGTGATGTTGTTCTTTCTTCTGAGACTATTTTATGCTTTGCCCTGCAGTGCCCTGTCTCTGTTCATTGCAGTCTTCCTCATCCTTAAAAATTGTGTTCTCCATTAAGTTCCCACACTCTCAGTGGTAAAAGGTCTTGGCACTTCTCCCCTGACTCAGCTCATTATATGTAAAACATGGTGCTCAATTCTGTTGAGTACAAAAACTAGTTGGAAAAAAGGGTCCTGATTCTTAAAAAGTTTATGAGCCTGTAAGGGTGACTGTAATACAAGGTGGGAATTGTTAAAACAGTATTCAGTTCAAAAGATAGATCATTTCCAGTTGGAGTATTCACAGAGGGATATTTTAGGTAATTTCTGTTTGCCTCCTCTGTTGAATTAGGAACTCTTGATGGGAGAGCCAGGTTACTCAGAATTTGATACCCTTCAGTGTCTAGCATAGTATCTCAGGGAGGGTGGAGAAAAGGAATTAAGTTTGGAAGGTTAATAGGAAACATTTAAATAGAACCTGGCATTGGGTCAGGTATAGTTGGTGCTGTGGTGAAGGAAGAGGCATACAAGACCTGTATTCAATAAAAAACGTTACACTGAATTAATTGATGATTGATCTGTGGTTTGTTTCTGATGTATTTCTTGCTTTATTAAATTCTTTTGCCTACTGTGTGCTACAGTAGTCAGCAACTTCCTGCTTACCACCTGTGTCCTTTAGCTGTCTGCTCACTGAGCTCCTTCTCTATTGCTTCCTGTTTCTGTCACATTTGCTTCACCCCTCCCCCCCCCACATTCTCCTTTTGGGGTTCTGTTCCCTGCAGTACATTAAACGGCCAATAAAAACTTGCCCCAGATGGTGCTGTTCTTTATCATGATCTCTCACCACTGTGTGCTCCTATTTAAAAGAACAAACAAAAAGCAACACAAAAAGACACATGCTGCTGGTGTGTATCCCAGCTGGCTCTGCTTTCCCTTATTCTTGTCTTGGGCTGTTTTCTCCCTTTCTTGGTTTCTACTCTTCGCCGCCCCCCCCCCCCACGCCTTGTTTTGCTCCCATTTCTGCTCTGCCATTTGTACACCAGCAATATAAAATCCTTTGTGTTCTTTCCCAGACTGAATTGTACATTCTTTGATTCCTGCTTTTCACTCCTAAACTTGTCTCATTTTCTCCATTTTCTGTTTTTATAGTTTCCTGTCATCTTCTCTCTGTTTTCTCCTCCACTTCCATTTCTGTCTTCATTATCCATCAGCTGTTTTCATTCATCACTGTGTATCTTAAACAAGAAACCTAACTCCCCAGGCCTTATTTTGAACTTCATTTCCATATTGTCTTTTTTTTTTTTTTTTAATTTAAACTGATTCCATGCTTTCCTCCTTCATTTGTTGTGGTTTGTTCTTTTCTCCATATTCCTTGTAATAAATCTTTAAAAAGTTACATTCCAGTTATTCTTGGTCATTTCCACTCTGCTCTGCCATGTGCTTCCTCTTTGCATTGCATTATTCTTGCAGTAATTTGTGTGTGTGTGTATCAAAGCTCTGAGGTGAAAAAGATAGGGCTAAGGAGCACTCCAGTAGTGAATCCTGCAGTCGCCTTAGTGACAAAGGTAGAAGCAGGAGTCAATTAAAAAAGAGAGTGAACATTTGAATAAGAAACTGGAAGGTGTTTGTGCCTGTTTGTAAAAATACTTTGTGGAAAATAGAGTTGGAAATGTAACTGAGGGACAGGAAGATAGGAGAAATAGGTTAGATAGGTGCTGGACCATTGGGAGGCCAACTTCTCGAAGATGTGTGTCTCTTCTTTCTTACTTCTCTGACTCATACTTATCAGGTTCTGTTAATCAGAAATTCATGTGGCTTAACTGATCCTTTTAAAAATGCAAACGCCCTGTAATTTTAAGACTCAGATCTTGTGTGAATTACCTTTAATCAGATTGTGAGTAGGAATTTTAATTCTACTCGGATGTAAGGGAGGGGCGGTGAAGGGAGGACAAGCTCTAATGGTTAGAAGGGCTTTGGGGGACAAAGGTATCATTGCATTCTTTTTTAACTTTTAAGTTTACTGTACTGTTTAACTGGCCTAGTTGAAGTAATTTTATAGGGAAAACAAAAACAAAAACCCAGATAGATTGGCTTGTTCAAGTCTTATAGCTTGTCAGTGATGGAAAAGACAGTTCTTTCCGCGTGATTTTTGTACTGCAGAGCCTTCCTAGACATTCCCTGACTTGAACTGGAGAAGCAGGATCAGAGAGGAAAAGAAACAAAAATAAAAGTAGTATGTCTTTGTGTCCTCCCCCCTCCTCCCTCCCTTTTCACGTTAATACCAACACATTATAGTATTCTGGATTTCCATATTTGAAGAACAAGACTCACATGAAAGAACAAGAATGTCTTGTATTGCCAATAGAAGGAAACAAAAATATATTACCTTTGTTAAAGGGGAAAGTAGTAACAGGTATATTTAAAAGTCTTTCTATACTGTTTTATTTATGTTTATCAAAAATACAACTTCTGAGATAGTAAGATCACTTTGTATCTAGAAAATCTCAGTAGGTGGGAGGGAAACCAAAATCTAACAGAGAATCAACTGGGCCAACTTTCAAAAGTTGAATGTGTTTAAATCAGCAGGGCCCAGTGACATGTATCACAGGGCTCTTAAAGATTTGACAGATGTTATCGCAGAGTCACTAGCAAATCACTATGCACAGGGTGTGAAAGGGCACAGTAGTGGTAGTGCTTCTAAACCACCACTTTTGTTGGTCCAGTGTCCTTCACCACCTCCCCCCAAAGCTAGAGAAACAAAGAACCTGTATAAAACTCATTATTTGTATCACACTGACCGTTGAAAGCACCATTTACCCAGTGAGACCCCATTTCCACTGGTCATTTTCTCAGTTTATGCACTCTAAATAAAAATCCAGCGTGGATTTTAAGTACCTGTGTGAAATTTTAAGTACCTGTTTTCTATGGAAAACAGAATAGGAACACAGTTTCTCTTGACAAGAAATTGTGGAATTCCAGTTTTCTGAGTACTTTTAGCGTACCACCTCATTCTGTCCTCCAGCCAACCCACAATGCGTCTGGTGTACTACGTAAGGATAAAGTTAGGTCAGTTTATCAGAGAAAAAGTTTGTGTTTTTTTTTAATCTGGTTTGTTTTATTAATGTAAACCTTCTTTACTCATTTGTTTATGTCATATACTCTTCCTACTTCAACAAAAGTATTTTAGGTCACAGAATGCATGTGCAATGGGACAGTTAAAGTCATAGAGTAAAATATCAGATAAAACTTCTTTTTCTAGGCACCTGTGATGAAATGATGACTGTACTTATGCATTAAATTTAGCTCTAAGCTTTGGCAGCCAAAGCAAAGGGAATTGTAATAGGTTATGTCCTTTTTGTTGTTTAAATGGTAGCATGTTACTTTTTACTTTATATTATGGTTATTTATGTATATATTATGTCTGTCAAATCCTTTAGTGTAAGGACCATATGGATTCATATTCTGTCCATCACATAGGGACAGACTTGTGTTTACAAGTGAATGAGTTTTTTAAAAGAAAATTAGCTTCTTCTGGCACTGAAATCTAAAAGTTTCCCTTGAATTTGTGTAAAAAAAATACTAATGCAAATTATAAATATCTTAGTCATCTAGTGCTTCTGCAGCAGAAATACTATAAGTGGATGGCTTTAAGATAAATTTTATCGTGTCACAATCCAGTAGGCTACTGGTCAAAATTCAGAGCATCAGCTCCAGGGGAAATTTTTTTCTGTTGCTTCTGAGGAAGGCTCTTGTCATCAGTCTTCCCCTGGACTGAGATCTTCTGAGCTGCAGGGACCGTAAGTCCTTTACAAAGGACACATTCTACTCCTGGTTTTGCTTTGTGGTGGTATGGGGTCCCCAGTTCTCTGGTTGCTTCCCTTTGCTTTATATCCCAGGAGATTGCCTCAAGGCACAATATAGACTTCTACTTTGAGTCCTGCCCCACCAACACAACTGCTGCCTCTTCTTCCTCATTAACATCACAGAGGCAGAATTTACAACAATGGAGGAACATCACACAACACCAGGCATTATAGCCCAGCCAAATTGCTACATACGTTTTTAGGGGAACACAAATAAATCCACCACAAAATAGACTGCTTTTTCAGCCAAAGTTTTATAAAAGATGCCAATGATTATTCATATAACCTTTGCTTGCTGTGAACCCCAGTAAATCATTGGAATAACTGGGAAGGGCTGGGTGGTATTCTGAGCAGTTCCTGAGCATTGGAGTCAGATGGACCCATTCTAGTCCAAGATGTACTGCTTTGGGCTCTGTAACCTTGATTGGGCAAACTGTATAACCTCACTCAACTTTAGTTTCCTCATTTGTAAAAATGGGCTAAGAGAACAGTCATAACTGTGTATGCTCAAAATATATGATGCAAAATTCAACAGAATTAAGGAGAAAAATAGGCAAATCTAGCATCGTCATTGGATATATTAACCCCTTCTCAATAATCAACAGAACAGAATGAAAAGAGAACAGTAAGGGCACAGTGATCTGAAAGACTAAAGGCAGGAATTTAGGAAATTTATTTTAGAAAGATCTTCCTATAAAGATCTTGCTGTAAAGACACTTTTACTTCTTCCTTCTTGTTCTGTATGCCATTTCTTCCTTTTTTTTTTTGCTGGCCAGGACCTCCAGTAAAATTACTAAAAATGCTTTGAAGTCAAGCTTCAATGATACCCATCAATAGAAGATTGATCAAACTATGTATACCTGAGCTGTGAAATATTATGCCACCTTTTTTATTAAAGTGTACCAGTTGACTTGCAGGTTAAGTATTTATAATTCCATGGTGTTTTTGTTTAATTTTTTTTTTTAATTATGCTTGAGTGAAAATGTACAATCCCATGTAAATTTGCATACCTGCCTGTGTGCAGCTCCCTCTGCTCTCCCTGCCTGGTGACAGCACAGTCCTCCTCTCTGTTCTATACATGTCATACCCTCCTAACAATCTCCTATCCTTTCCTTTCCACCCTCTCCCCTGCCGCCAGTAAGAGGCCAGCAGCATGACATACTATAGATGCGTGAAACCATAAAGTGCACACAGCATATGGTCACTGTGTGTCGCCAAGTCCCATCCATTCCTGTCTGAAGAGTTGATCTCCATTATGATTCATGGACAGGGGCAGCATCAGGGCCAGAGGCTGTGCTCCTAGGGGAACCCTGAGGCACCAGGACCGTCAATTGGGGTCTTTTAGTGGAAATCTCAGGGTGCACCCCTTTTTATTCTCGTACTGCCAGTGAAACTCAACTTTGTGAGCCCCATCACGGCTATCACTGATCGTGACCGGGCACCATCCAGTTCTTTTGGTCACATGTCGATGTAGTCACCCACTCACGTGGGTAATTCCTTGTTTTTAATCAACAGTTTCTGAAAGATAAAAATGTATTTGTGTATGTGTACAAAAGGATGTTTCTGAATTTTTCTTCATTGTCTAGGAAAGCAGACATCTAGTGTTAATTTGGGAATTGTTACCATTATTATGTTGACTCTTCTGATTTGTGAACCTAGTGTATCTCTATATTGTTGAGGTTTTCTGTAATTTCTCTCATTTTTGTGAGGTTTTTGTGTCTTGAACATTTATTAGCAAAATTATCTCTAAGCATATAGTGCTTTTTGATGCTGTTGTGAATGCATTTAAATACAATTTACAGTTTTATAAAATACAGTTTACAATTTTTAGCTGATAGTATAGAAACAAAATTGAATTTTAATTACCTCTATTTTGTGGCCTTGGATTCTTTAGTATTTTCTACCTTTACTGTCCTGTTTTCTGAATATAAAGACACTTTTACTTCTTCCTTTTCATTCTGTATACCATTTCTTTTTTTTTTTTTACTGGCCAAGACCTCCAGTAAAATGTGAGTAAAAGTAGTGAAAACATACTTTTTGTTTTTTTTCCCCTTGATTTTCAGAAAACAGCTATATAATAAGGGACTAAGAAGGACGAGGAAATAAACAGAGCTATATAATTGTGAAATTCTTACATTTTACATGATATAATATTAACTATATATAAACTGAAAAGAATACGTGTAACTAAGTGGACTGAAATGTTAGATAATTTCTAAAGAAACTGTTAAACGGTGATAGCACACATTAGAAGCAACAACAACATTAAGTGGACTTCAGCATAACTTGAGTACTCCTTCCATCTTAACCCAATATTGCAAGGATAGAGTAGCTGGGGCAGAGGACGGGGGACCGTGCTCTTAGGCAAAAGCGAGGCCAACTGGCACAACTAGCGTTTTGCTAAGAGGGCTCTCTGCACCCCACATTGGTGAGTGGCGTCTGGGGTCTTAAAAACTGCCATTTGAGGGCACAGCAGATGGTCCCAACTCAGCGGGAACGGATACTCACTGAGGACCAAAACGACATGGGGTAAAGACAACCCAGAATAAGATAGAGAGACCCACATGAGTTGGTGCCTACATTGACTTGGGACCAGAAGAACCGGATGGTACCTGGTCACCACCGGTGATAGCTGCATCAGATCTCACTAAGTTGAGTCTCACTGGGCAGCAGAAGAATAAAAAGGGGTGCACCCTGAGATCTCCACTAAAAGACCTCAGTTGATGGTCCAGTGGTTTCGGTGTTCCCCTGGGAGCATGGCCCCTGGCTCTTATGCTGCCCTTGCCCATAAATCATAACGAAGGTCCACTCTTCGAACACGAATGGATTGGACTTGGTGATGCAGAGTGACCATATATTAGATGCACTTTATGCTTCTGTGCATCCATAGGATATCATCCTGCTGACCTTTGGGTGGTGGAAAGGAGGGGAAAGGAGACTGTTGGGAGGATGAGACATGTATGGAGCAGAGAGAAGGGGTGTGCTGTCAGTGGGCAGGGAGAGCAGTGGAAGTTACATGTAGGTGGGCATGTAAATTTATATGGGAATGTACATTTTCACTCAGTCATAATTAAAAAAAGAAACTTAATGCAAAGAGATGTAATTTAAAACAAATTAAAAATACAATTCTAAAGTAAATAAGTATGTATATGTGTGCATACATAAATATATAACTATTCAAGTAACCCAAAAGATTCCAAAAAGAAGAAAGAAACAAGCCAACAAAATTAATTGGGACCATTTGAAATCAAATAGCGAAATGGTAGAATTAAATCTACCTTTATCAATAATTATATTTGTTGTGTGAGTTCCAAACACTCCATTTAAAAGGTAGGGATTTTCAGACTTGATAAAAAAAAAAGCAGAGGCCCCCAAATAGGTTTTCTACAAGGGACTCACTTAAAGTACAAGACCTGGATAGGCTGAAAGTGAAATGTTGGAAAAGCTGTACCATGAAAGCAGTAGTCATAAAAAAGCTGGAGTGGCCGTGTTGTGTCAGATAAGATGGACTTCAAGTCAAAGAGTGTGACTAGAGATAAAGAGGGGTATAAATGCTCCAGTTCCCCAGGAAAACAGACTGTCTTTTGTTAGTGCTTGTGGTGTTAGCTATAAATATTTTGTAGATATCCTTTATCAGCTTAAGGTAGTTCTTTTTGTTGAAAATTTTTATGAAGAGTGACTCTTAGGTTTGTGTGTGTGTGTGTGTGTGTGTGTGTGTGTGTGTGTGTGTGTGTGTGTGTGTGTTTAGGTGAAGGGTTACAAGCAAATTCATTTCCCACTAGTGGTTTATGTACAGATCCGTCTATGACACTGGTTATAAATTCCAGCAATATGTCAGTACTCTTCCCCTTATTACTCTTCGTTCCCCATTTCTGTTCATCTGGTTTTCCTGCCTTCTCATCTTTGCTTTTGGGCAGATATTGCCCTTTTGATCTCATATAATTGTTCTAAGGAGCACTTTCTTCATGAGTGTTACTGTATTTTATAGGCCTGTTTATAATTTGGCTGAAAGGTGATCTTCAAGCATTGCTTCAATTAGAAAGGTGTTTAAGGACCATAGCTGCAGAGGTTCCTCCAATCTCTTTCAGACCACTAAGTCTGATCTTATTTCTGAATTTGAATTTTGTCTTACTTTTTCCCTCCCCACTGTAACTGGGAGCATCTGTGGTGATTCCAGTAAAAGGAGTTGGTAGTGCTGTCTCGACACCATCTAGTTCTTCCGGTCTCAGGCTAGAGGAGTCTGTGGTTCCTGTGGTTCATTAATCTTTTGAACTAATTATTTTCTTGGGTCTTTGATGTTCTTCATTCTCCTTTGCTCCAGATGGGAAGAGACCAATAGTTGTATCTTAGATGACTGGTGCCAGCTTTTAAGACCCCAGATCCTGTTCACCAAAATAGGGTGTAGAATATTGTCTTTATGAATTGTGTTATGACAGTTGACCTAGATGTCCACTGAGACTATGGTCCTTAGCCTCCAAGGCCAGTAACTCATGAGGTATTTGGTTATGTCGAGGATGTTTCCATGACTGCATTCTTTGTGCTTTGTTATATGTATGGATATACATATAGCACACACAAATGTGTGTAGAAATATCCATAAACTTGTATATGCACTTGAATGTACCCCCTTATCACGTCTCACAGCTATTAAGCTTGCATGTATTCACTCAAACTGTTGTTCATTATTACATTGTTGGAGGATTGTATACGTTGTAGTATTCACTGTCATCATCTTTTATTCTTATGTACTTCCCAGTGTCTTCCCTTGCCTGGGTCATGGTGTACTGATTTCCTCTATACTGTGTACTGCCTTTCTTTTTAACAAAGTTAACCAGTGTCTACTTTCTACTTAGTGAATTACCCTCCTTCTCCACCCCATCCATAGTAGCCACCAAAAGATATTTCTGTATATAAATCTTTTCTTGCCTCTTTGTAATAGTGGTCTCATATAATATTTTTCCTTTTGTGATTGACTTATTTCACTCAGGATAATATCCTGCAGATTCAGACATGTGAGATGTTTCACAGATTCATTATTATTCATTATGTGTAGGTACCACAGTTTGTTTAACCATTCATTTGTTGATGGATACTAAGGTGGTTTCCGTCATTTTGGCATAGTGAGTAGGGCTGCAGTGAACATGGGTGTGCATGTCTATTCTTGTCATGGCCCTGATTTCTTTAGTATATATACCTAGAAGAGGGATTGCTGGATCATATCATATTTCTATCTCTCACTTTTTAAGGAAGCACTGTACCATTGCTCATAATGGTTGTACCTCTTTATGTTCCTACCAGCAGTGTTTAGGAGTTACCAGTCTCCCTACAACCTTATTAGTGTTTGTTATTTTCTGTTTTTTTTAAATCGGTTCCGTTATTTTTGGGTAGATGAGATCTCATTTTTTTGATGTGTGTCTCTCTAATGGCTGTATGGTTGCTCTGAGTTGAAATCAGCTTGATGACAGTGGATTTCACTTTAATTTTAGTGACTACTGGGAGCCTGGAAACCCTGGTGGCCTAGTGGGTTGAGTGCTACATCTGCTGGCCAATAGGTCAGCAGTACAAATCTGCCAGGCATTCTTTGGAAACTCTATGGGGCAGTTCTACTCTGACCTATAGGGTTGCTGTGAGACAGACTCAACTCAACGGCAGTGGGTTCACTGGGAGCCTTGATAGTTAGTAACTTGGCTGCTAACAAAAAACTGAAGGTTGAGTCTACCAGCTGCTCTTTAGAAACTTAGTGAGCAGTTCTGCCCTGTCTTACAGGGTCGGTATGAGTCTGATTCAACTCATGGTTAATGGCTGATGAATAAAGAAGAAAAAGAATTGATACCTTTGAGTTATGGTGTTGGCAGAGAATACCATACTATACCATACTGTGGACTGCCAGAAGAATGAATAAATCTGTCTTGGAGGACTTACAGGAAGAATGCTTCTTGGAAGCAAGGCTGGTGAGACATAATGTGTGTTGGACAAGTTATCAGGGAGAGCTAGTCCCTAGAGAGAAACATTATACGTGGTAAAGTAGAGGCTCAGCAAAGAGTAGAAGACCCTCAGTGAGATGGAGTAACACATTGACTGTAACAGTGAACTCAAATATAGCAATAGTTGCGAAGGTGGCTCAGGACTGGGCAGTGTTTCCTTGTGTTGTAAGTAGGATCACTGTGAGTTGGAAACAAATCATTAGCACATAAAAATGACAGTGCCTAATGACTGTAAACATCTCTTCATGTGTTTTTTCACCTCCTGAGTGTTGTCTTTGGTTAAATGTCTGTTCATGTCCTTTACCCATTTTTTAGTTGCATTGTGTGTCTTTTTGTTGTTGAAGTGTTGAAGTTTTCTGTCAATTTTAGAGATTAAGTCCGTGTCTGATATGTCATGCCAAGTGCCATCAAGTCGGATCCATAGCTGAATTTTTTTCCCCAGTCTTTGTCTTTGTATTCTTATGATGAAGTCTTTTAGATGAGCGTAAATGTTCACTTTTGAAGAGATCCCAGCTATCTAGTTTATCTTCTGCTGTTTGTGTATTTTTAGTTACATTTAGTATTCTGTTTATGCCAAACCGTTAGGTTTTTTTACATGCTTTTATTCTGCATTTATCATAGTCGTCTCATGCTGTTGTAACAGAAACACCACAAATGGATGACTTTAAAAAAGAGAAATTTGTTCTCTCATATTCTAGTAGGCTACAAGTCAAATTCAGAGCATCAGCCCAGGGGAAAGCTTTTTTTCTCTGTTGGCTCTGGAGGATCCTGCTTGAGGAGCTCCTCAGGTGCAGTGACCTCGAGTCGAAAGCACATTCTGCCCCTGGTGCTTCTTTCTTGATGGAATAAAGTCCCTTTTGTCTTTCTGATAGCTTCCTTCTCTTATATCTCAAAAGAGATTGGCTTAAGACACTAATCTTGTAGATCTCAGCAATGTCACTGTTGCTAATCCATCATGTTATTAGGTGCCCTCAAGTCGGTTGTGACTCAGTGATTGCAACATAGTGATAGGGTTTATCACAACATATAACAAAATCACATCAGATGACAAAATAATAGAGAATCATACAGTACTGGGAATCGTGACCTAGTGAGGGTGACAGATACTGTGGGGTGATACTGTTCAATCTCTAACAACCATCATAGAATTTTCTTCTTAAAGATTTTGTAAACATCATTTAGGTCATTGTTAAAACAGGAGATATGTTAACTAAACCAACCTTGAAGTCATGTGATACACTCTGCTTTTCATAATGTATTATCCATTTTATGTATTTATAGACCCTATTTGCTTAAATTTTAGAAAAGTTTTTGCATCTGTTCGTAAGTGATACTGGCTGTAGAATCCATTTCTTCCTTCTAATGTCTTTCTCTGGTTTTGGTATCAGGATACTGCTGGCCTCATAAAATGAGTTAGGAAGTATTTCCTTCTCTTTTGTTTTGTAGAAGCATTTGTGTAGAATTTACAGATTTACTAGTCAAGTTATCTGACCCTGAAATTTTCTTTGAGGGAAGATTTGTAAACATTCATTCAATTTCTTTAATAGACATGATGCACTTCAGTTTGTTACTTTGTTCCTCAATGAGATTTGGTAGTTTATCTTTTAACAAGTTTGTCCATTTTGTTTCAAAATTTTTTGTCCTAATTGTTCATAGTAGTAAATTGTGTCTTCAGGCTTCTTTTCGTGATTGGTTGGTTTAGACATTCCACATTTTATTTAATATTTTAAATACACAGTTTTTCTTTACTCCTATTCTGTTTTCTGGTTAATTGCTTTCTTTTTTTATCCTTGTAACTCCCTTTTTCCCTCCTAGTTTGATTCAGATTGGATCATTTTTATTGGTCTGTGTTTATGGTCACTGACATTTTCTTCTTTTCATCTTGCTGTTTAGCATACTCAGTGAATTTTTATTTCAGATACTGCATAATTCATTTTTAGAATTTCCAGCTTGATCTTTTTTTTTTCCGCCTTTCTGTGTGCTGTGATTTCTTGTCTGTTTAATCATTGAAAGAATGTTTTTGTTTGAGCATAGATACAGTAGCTATGTTTAGCATCCTTGCCTGCTGTCTCTAACATCTGGGTCATATTGAAGTCAGTTTTCATTGAGTGTATCCCTTTCTCTTGAATGCAAGTGCCATTTTATGTTTCTTCATATGTTCAGTAATTTGGAACTATGTTGTAGACATTGTGAAAAATATAGAGACTGAATTCTGTTATGTTTTTCTGAAGTATATTTTCTTTTTTAAATCTCTTAAATTTTTTTAATCATGGCAGTTGACTGCACTTACACTTAACATTTTGTTTCTCACACTGAGCTGCAAGTGAAATCTCTTCTGATATTTTAGCCTTAGCTGGGCTGTTTGGAGTCTGCTTTATGTACTTCAATGGTTAATTATGTCTTTGAAAACAAAACAAAAGAAAACATGTTGCTGTTGAGTCAGTTCTGACTCTTAGCAACCCTGTAGACAGAGTTGAACTGGCCATATTGTTTCCAAGTAGTGCCTGGTGGATTCAAACCGTTAACCTTTTGTTTAGTGCCTGTAGCACTTACCACCAGGGTTTGCAGTTTCATCTTTGGACAGGGTTTTATCCACTGAATTTTGTGATTCTAGTTGCCATATTATCATTTACACTTCCCAGCTACTGTGATAGCCTGTCTCTGACCTCTGATTCTTTAACCACTGAGATATTTTGTCCAGGGTTCATAATTGTTGTCTACAAGATAATTGGTCTAATATGACTTCACTCTTTCATTATCGAAGCAGAACTCCACTTTCTTGTCCTTCATTTTTTTAATTGTAAAATGATTGGCAAATATGAAAAAACAAAAGAAGAAAGTAAATACCACTTTTGCTGATACTGTTTGGAGATAGTGTATGAAATTTCGTTCTTTTGTTTGTGGAATATAATATTTACTTATTTATATGTTACTTATATGTGGGGAATAATTCATATTTGCATACTTGTATGGTAATAAAATTAAATGTTTTTGTGTGCCATTTTTCAGTCTTCTAAATCTATAAAATGAGTATAATTATGTATTACATGATTTCATGGAATTAAGGAGTACTTACATGTTAGACAGAAACCATGGTGACATAGTGGTTAAGTGTTGCAGCTGCTAACCAAAAAGGCAGCAGTTTGAATCCATCAGGTGTTCCTTGGAAACTGTGGGGCAGCTCTACCCTGTCCTGTAAGGTTGCTATGAGTCAGAATCAGCTCAGTGGCAGTAGGTACATGACAGACACTTAGAACTGTGTATAAACCCATTGCTGTTGAATACATTTGAGTGTCCAAGGAACTCCTGCTGGATTTGAACTGCTGACCTGTTGGTTAGCAGCTGTAGTACTTAACCACTAGACCACTAGGGTTTCCAACCTGTGAATAGAACCTAGTAAATGGCTATATAAGTATTAACATTTATTTTTATAGTACTGATACTATACTGTATTTTTGCCATTTTAAATTGAGTATGCTAAGCATGCTTGTATCTGCTGTTGTCATTGTAATGAGTAGAACTCATCAATTGTTGGATTTCATGGTACCTGTAAAGCAACTGAGTTTTGATTTTTTGCTTTTGGTTCCTATGTTAAATACCCGAGGAGGGGCTTTCCTGTCTCATTTCTTGCTTCTCCTGTATGAAGTTTTTCCCCTTGAGTTTCCTTTTTTTAAATAACTGTCCATATATTCTCTAGATTTTGCTTGCTTTTTTTTTCTTTTCCTTAATTGCAGCTTCTGATTTGCTATGGATAGGGAAACTCTGTAACTGTGTTTAAAAGTCTAAATGTATATGTTAAGTGTGTAACTTTGTGAGCACAGACTATGCGTCTATTTTTATTACATTTTCATAAGTTTAAAGCCAGAATTTTTTTTCTTTATTGTACATTAGATGGAGGTTTACAGAACAAACCAAATTCTCATTGCACAGTTAGTATGCATATTATTTCATGACATTGGTTAACAACCCCACACACGTCAACACTCTCCTTTCTTAACCTTGAATAACCTATCACAAGGTTTCCTGTCCCCTCTTGCCTTCTAATCCATGCTCCTGACCTGGTGTACCCCTATAGTCTCGTTTTGTTTTATGGGCTTGTCCAGTCTGGCTGAATGGTGAATTTCAGGAGTGACTTCATTACTGAGCTGTAAGGATGTCTGGGGACCATACTCTCAGGGTTTCTCCAGATTGTCAGGCCAGCAAGTCTGATCTTTCTTTTTGAGTTAGCAGTTTGTTCTTCATCTTCTCTACCTCTGTCTGGGACTCTGTTGTGATCCTGCCAGAGAATTTGATGATGGTAACTGGGCACCATCTAATTGTATTGTACTCAGTCTGGTAGAGGCCATGGTAGTTGTAGCCCACTAGCCTTCTGGACTAATCTTTGTAACTTTAGTTTGTCTTGATTCTTCCTTGCTCCTGAAGGGATAAGACCTCTGGAGGATCATAGATGGCCACATACAGGCCTTTAAGACTCCAGACAATACTCACCAAAGTCAAATGTCGTGCCAGTTGAGTTACATGTCCCTCAAGCCCTCAGCCCAGTCAGTCAGTCCCTCAGGGAGCCTGGATGTGTCTGTGGAGCTTCCATGACCGTGCCTTGTACTAGTCGTGCTGCCTTCCCAGATTGTGTATTGTCGTACCTTTCGCCAAAGTTATCTGTTGTCTATTTAGTGTTTATACATTCTCCCCCACACCATTGATTGGCATCAAAACCACAATTCTTATTTTTGAAAGCTTTCTTTCTTTTTTTATTTTTATTTTTTATTAAATAAAAAATGAAAGTGTACATACTCTGTGCTTAGAATACTGGGTTAAGAGAGGAGGAGTACACAAGTTGTATCAAAGTCCCATTAATATTGATCTTCTTACTAATGTGAATTGTCACCAATTTCACCCTACCAAATTTCTAACAATTATCTGATCTAAACCCTCGCCCCTTGCCTTCCCACCCTCCCACCTTCCCCACCCTTGTAGCCGTCAAAGAGTCTTTTCTATTATGTATGAGTATGCTTTTAAGTTTTCATTGTAGGGGTCTCATATAATAATTGTTCTTCTGTCGCTGACTAGTTTCACTGAATATAATGCCCTCCAGGTGAGACCAAATTGAGAGATGTTTCCTGCTATCATCGTTCTTTATCAGTGTATAGTACTCCATGGAGTACATATACCAAAGTTTACCTATCCATTCTTCTGTTGTTGGGCATCTGGGTTGATTCCAACTTTTTGCTGTCGTGGACTGTGCTGCAGTGAACATTCGTGTGCATGTAGCAGTGGATGTGAATGGCCTTGATTTTGTAGGATATATTCCGAGCAGAGGAATAACTGGGTCAAGTGGTATATCTATGTCCATTATTTTAAGGTAATGCCAAATTGCTTTCCAAAGAGATTGCACCATTCTACAATCCCACCAACAGTGAAGGAGAGTTCCAGTCTCTTCACAACCTCTCCAACATTTACTGTTTTGCTTTTTTGGATCATGGCCAATCTTGTTGGGGTGAGGTGGTATCTCAATGTTGTTTTGATTTGGATTTCTTTAATAATTAATGATCGTGAACATGTTTGCATGTGTTTTTTGACTGCCTGGATCTCCTCTTTAGAGAAGTGTCTGTCCATCTCCTTTGCCCATCGCTTAATTGGATGATTTGTCTCTTTCTTATTGATATTTTGTAGAACCTTATAGATTATGGAGATCGGGAATCAGTCTGACATAGAGTTGCCAAATATTTTTTCTCATTCTGTAGGTGGTCTTTTAATTCTTTTGATGAAGTCTTTGGATGAGCAGAAGTGTTTGATTCTTATTAATTCCCATTTATCTATTTTCTCTTCTGATGAATGTGTTTTGTTTGTCAGATTTTGAAGTCTGTCTATATTCCGTATTAAAACGTCCATGTTGACCCTACCTTATCTTGGATGAGCTTCATCATTTTAGCTTTTATATTCAGGTCTTTTATCCAATTTGAGTTGATTTTTGTATAAGGTGTGAGATATGGGTCTTGTTTCAATTTTTTGCAGATGGATATCCAATTATGCCAGCACCATTTGTTAAAGAGACTGTTCTTACCCCAGTTCAAAATCTTAGGACCTTCGTCAAATACCAGCTGTTCATAAGAGGATGGTGGCATCTCTGGGATCTCTACTGTGTTCCATTGGTCTATATGTCTCTTTTTGTACCAATACCAGGCTGTTTTGACTACTGTGGCAGTGTAATAGGTTTTAAAGTCAGGTAGTGAGAGGCCTCCCAGCATGTTCTTCTTTCTCAGTAGTGCTTTACTTATTCGGGGTTTCTTCCCTTTCCAAATAAAGCTGATAATTTGTTTCTCTATCTCATTAAAAATTGTTGTTGGATTTGTACTGGGATTGCATTATATAAGTAGAGTGCTTTGGGCAAAATAGACATTTTTCACAATATTGAGTCTTCCTATCCATGAGCAGGGCACATTATTCCACTTATGTAAGTCCCTCCTGGTTTCTTGTAGCAATGTCTTGTAGTTTTCTCTGTAAAGATCTCTTATTTCTCTAGTTAGATTTATTCCTAGGTATTTTATCTTCTTGTGGGCTATAGTGAATGAATTGATTTGGTGATTTCTTTACTAATAATTTCGTTGTTGGTATAAAGGAATCCCACTGATTTAGTTATGTTACTCTTGTATCCCGATACTTTGCTGAATTCTTCTGTTAGCTCTAATAGTTTACTTATGGATTTTTTTGGATTCTCTGTATAAACAATCACATCACCTCCAAAGAGGGAAATCTTTACTTCGTCAGTGCCAATACGGATGCCTTTTATTTCTTTGTCTTGTCTAATTACTCTGGCTAGAACTTCTAGGACAATGTTGAATAGAAGTGGTGAGAGCAGGCATCCTTGTCTAGTTTCCATTCTCAAAGGGAATTCTTTCAGTCTTTCACTATTCAGGATGATGAAAGCAGTTGGCTTTGCATAGATGCTATTGATTATATTGAGGAATTTCCGTTTTATTCCTATTTTTCTGAGAGTTTTAAGCATGAATGGATGTTGAACTTTGTCAAATGCCTTTTCTGCATCAATTGACAAAATCAGGTGATTTTTATCTTTTGTGTTATTAATATGGTTGATTGCATTAATTGTTTTTCTGACATTGAACCAGGTCATCTCTGGAATGAAACCAACTTGATTATGATGAATGATTGCTTTTATATGCTGTTGAATTCTATTGGCTAGAATTTTGTTGACGATTTTTGCATCTAGATTCATGAGTGATATTGGTCTGTAATTTTCTTTTTTTTTGTGGGATCTTTTCCTGGTTTTGGTATCAGGGTTATGCTGGCGTCACAGAATGAATTTGGAAGTATTTCATCTCTTTCTATGGTGTGAAATAGCCTCATTAGTATTGGAGTTAATTCTTCTCTAAAAGTTTGGTAGAATTCTCCGTTGAAGCTGTCTGGGCCAGGACTTTTTTTAGTCAGTAGATTTTTGATGACTTCCTCAGTTTCTTCCTTTGTGATAGACTTATTAAGTTGGTCTGTTTCTCCTGTGATAGCCTTGATGAGTCATATGAATCTAGAACTAGCCCGTTTCCCCAGGTTTTCAAACCTGTCAGAGTACAGTTTTTGATAGTATTCTGTTATGACATATTTTATTTCAGATGGGTCTGTTGTAATATCTCCCAACTCACTTCTTAATCGAGTTTTTTGTATCTTCTGTTGTTTTTCTTTTGTAAGTTTAGCCAATGCTTTATCAATTTTGCCGATCTTTTCGAAGAATCAACTTTTGGTTTTGTTAATTTTTTCAATTGTTTTTCTATTCTCTAATTCATTTAGTTCTGCTCTAATGTTTATAATCTGTTTTCTTCTGGTGCCTGAGGGGTTTCTTTGTTGCTCTCTTTTTACTTGTTCAAGCTGTGAGGTTAATTCTTTAACTTGTGCTCTTTCTTCCTTCCAGAAGTGTGCACTTATAGAGATAAACTGACCTCTGAGCACTGCTTTTGCTGTATCCCATAAATTCTGGTAGGATGTGTTTTCATTCTCATTTGAATCCATAAATTTCTTTAATGTGTCTTTAATTTCTTTTATAACCCAAGGCTTTATGAGTAAAGTGCTGTTCAGTTCCCACAAGTTGGAATTTTTACCTATGATTTTTCTGTTATTCATTTCAACTTTTATAGCTCTGTGGTCCAAGAAGGTACTTTGCAATAAATCAGTGTTTTGGATTTTATGGAGAATTGTTTTATGACCTAACATATGGTCTATTCTGGAGAATGTTCCATGTGCTTTGGAGAAGAAAGTGTATTTATCTGTTGATGGATGAAAAGATCTGTATATGTTGATAAGGTCAAGTTGGTTGATTGTTGTAATAATATCTTCTGTATCTTTACTGAGCTTTTTCCTGGATGATCTATCCTTAAGTGAAAGGGGAGTGTTAAAGTCCCCAGCTATTACTGTGGAATGATCAATCTCATTTTTTCAATGTTGTCAGTATTTGTTCAATGTATTTAGGTGCTTTGGTATTGGGTGCGTAAATATTTAATATTGTTAAGTCTTGCTTGAGTATTGAACCTTTCAGCAATAAATAGTATCCATCCTTGTCCATAATAGTGGACTTTACATTAAAATCTATTTTATCTGAGATTACTATTGCCACACCTGCTCTTTTTCGTGTATTATTAGCTTGATATATTATTCCAACTTTTAATTCTCAACTTGTTCTTATCCGTAAGTCTAAGATGTGTTTCTTGAAGAAACATATAGATGGGTCATGTCTTTTGATCCACGATATCACTCGCTGTCTCTTTACTGGAGCGTTCAGTCCATTTACATTCAATGTCATTATTGATACGTATACGTTTAGTGATGTCATTGCAATATGTCTATTTTCATGTTGGTGTTTTGTCTGTTGTTCGTATTAATCTGTCCTGGGACATTCTTCTTTATGGATGGTATGAGTTTTGATTTTATATTTATTGAGACTCCTGTATTGTGATTTTTCATTTCAAATGGTTTATTGTTAATAAGTTCTATGGCTGCATACCTAATCCCCCTTAACGTATAGTTATTGAAATCAATTTTAATTATTTTAGAAGTCAGAAACTGTCGCTGCATCAAAAAACAACTGTTTAACTATTGTAGTGTATCCCTCTTTCAATGTGATATTATAGTTGTCATGATATGACCATGGATTCCCTTATTATAATATTGTAGTTTGTGGCTTGGTTTGATGAAGTTTTGTGCCTTCCTTAGCTGATTAGAAATTTGGATGAAGTGTCTTAAATTAAAGCCAATATTTAAGGAAGAGCTTCTTTCAATATTTCATGTAATTTGGGTTTAGTTTTTATGAAGTCTTTAAATTTCTCTTTATTTTCTAAAGTCTTCATTTCACCATTATACTTGATAGAGAATTTAGCAGGATAGATTATTCTGGGATGGAAGTTTTTCTGGTTCGGGACTTTGAACGTGTCTGGTTTTCTGGCCAGCATTGTTTCAGCAGAAAAGTCAGATGAAAGTCTACAGGGTTTCCCTTGGCATGTTAGTTTTGATTTGAGCCTTGCTGTCTTCAGAAGCATCTCTTTGTGTTTTAGTTTATTAAGTTTAATTATAATATGTCTTCGCGTTCTTCTTTTTGGATCTAACTTTTGCAGTGTTCGGTAAACATCTTGGATATCTATGTTCTCTTTGTTCGTAATCTCAGGAAAGTTTTCTGTCAGCATCTCTACAGCAGTACTCTCTATGTTGTCATTAATCCTCCCTTGTTCAGGAACTCCAATTAAATGTAAATTATTCCTCTTCATGGAGTCCCATATGTTTCTTCATTTTTCTTATTTCTTTTCTCTGATTTTACCTCATAAATGTTGGCATTAGTTACTTTGTCTTCTAGGTCACTGACTAACTTCCATCTGTTCAATCCTACTCTTTTGGCTTTGGATAGAATTATCCAATTCTGTAATTTTGTTATTAATCTGATGTATTTCAGATTGTTGATGTTCTAGAATATCAAATAGTTTACCAAATTTTTCATTTTGTTCTTGCATGTTGTTTAATTTCTAGGAGGGTTTTATATATAAATTTTTTGTATTCAGTCTCTGTTAGATTCAGAAAGGCTTCTTCATCTGGGAACTTTTTTGAATTTTTTGAATATTTAGGGAATTTTCTGGAGCATTTGAAGACTGTTTCTTTAAATGACTAATTATGGTCTATTGCCTGCGTGCCATCTAGATGTTATTTGATTTCTCTGCTAGTGGATCTAAGAGAATTGTTGGTCAGCAGCTGACTATAGTACTGTATTGCCCCAGGTGGACTCTCAAGGGTGGAAGACTTTGCTTATTGAGTAGCAAAGAGGCTGCTCTGTTTATGGAGAAACTGGGAGCTGTCAGCTAATCTTAAAATGTGAGAGCTTTTTCAATAGAGAGATTTCCAGAGAGAAAATATGAGCCTCTCAGCCTTAAAAAAGTGAACATTAAAAGTAAAATTAAACCGGACTTCTATGCAGGGAGCTGTCCAGGTGTTGAATTGGGATCTGGAAGCTGTCCAACAGGCTGGCCTGAACAGGTAGTGGGGAACAGCAGACTTCACCTGCCTGCTTATAATGAAAATATGTTACCATTACTGGCCCATTTGCAGAAACTGCAGTTCTCTATTACAGTGTAGCAGCAGAAGCAGAGGTTAAATGGTCACTGGATTGTCTTTGAGAGGAGAAGCTTAGTCTGATACTGTTGCCCAGTCAAATACGTTAGGTCCCAAGGCTTCTCAGGTATTCAGTGCTCCTTAAAAAATATCATCCAGGCCTTAGTTCTCAGAGGGAGATGAGGAGACATCTGTTTACTCCACCGTCTTGTAACGGAATCTTTCATTAGAAAAATACAGTACAGTTTTTCTCTCCAAACTGAAATAATTGATTAGAGTAGATGGTACCAGTAGAATGAAAGAACCTTACAGTTAGAATTCCCACTGAGTAGTGTATTTCCATTCCTCAACAGATTTAAAAATCATTGTAAGGAATGAAGTTTGTTTCTAATAGAAACAATATGAATGACTTATCTTACATACAGCTTAATTTTTAACCATGTTTTTGCTGTTCATGTATGTCCATGCATTCCATCTCTTTCTATGGTTGGAATTGTATAAATAGTTTTAAGCTTTGTTTAGGTGACTCTTAGGCATTGGTTTTCCTGGCCCTTTCCCTGCCAGGGTTGTCATAAATAGTTTTTTTCTGGATGACTTGATGCTGCTGGTTTCTCCAATGTACTTTCTTTTTTAGCTTGTTAAACAGTCTTCCTAGATTCCTTCACAAGCCCTTTCTCACCTACCTTTAATAGGTGTGGGTTTTACTTCACAGAATAAGAATGGGGCTGTGTGGAATGAGTCAGAATGAGAACAGGAAAAGGAAGAGTGGAGGAGTTAAGGAATGGGAAACAGTACATTTATTGATGTGGATGAGCTAGGCATATCTGTAGTCACTCAGAACTCCTCTCTGTTTCTTATTTCTTGCATCCACATCATCACCACTTTTTAAATCTTTGAAATATATTGAAAATCAAAATAGCCTGGACTGTTGAAGTAGTGGTATAAATGCTGCTGCTTCTCCTTTCCCTACCTGGCAGCCAGAATAATCCTTTAAAATCAGCAGTAAAATGATGTCATGCCTTTGCTGAAAACTCTTAAGTGGCTCTCCTTTCACTTAGAATAATATCCAGTGTCTGTTGCATGATATGAAAGGCTTTGCTTGATCTGATTGTCTGTTACCTCTCTGATCTTACCTCCTTACACTATCACCTATTTCTCTGCCTCAGCCAGGTGTACTGTTTATTGCAAGTTCCAAGCATGTTCTTGTTTGAAGGCTTTTGTGCTTACTATGTCCCAGAGTTCTTCCTGGATCTCTGCTCAAATGTCATTTTATCAGAGAGAATTTCTCTGAATGCAGTATTTAAAATAGCATCTCCTTCTAACCTTGTCATCCTGTATCTCCTTTTCTGTATTTTTCTTCATAGAATGTCTTGCTGCCGTATATAATTTGTGTATATATATGCTTCTGTAAAGATTACAGCCATGAAAGCCTACATGGAGCAGTTCTGCTGTATAACACATGGGATCACCATAAGCTGGAGTCAGTTTAGCAGCAGTGGGTTTCAAGTTTGGGTTTTATGCAAGTGTATAGTGTATGTAGTCTTTTCTAGTTTCGCCCTACCTGCTAGAGTGGAAGAGACCTTTCTGGTCCATTGCTGCATCCTGTGACGTAGAACAGTACCAAGCTAGACATTGGATGGTGTTTCAGCAAATATTTCCTGAATGTGTGATTTGGATTAGTGGGATAGGGAAAGATAAGAAATGGTGGTGTTTGTAAGTGAAACCAATGGACATGCAATAGTATTTAGGATTCTGTGGAGATAGCAAGTGGTTGGTAGGGGGAACGTCCTTGGGAGGGAATGTATTGGAGTGGACATTTTGTTTGTGAGGATTGCTTGGTGGGCTGATTCCCTGGGAAGATGGTGATATATGAAGCCAGAAGCCTCTCTGGGTGATTGATGTCTTCTTTTATCCTCCAAGGATAAGTTTTTGTTTTTTCTCTCCATTTGTCCATTTGACCCTATGCTGCATGATTAGGTCTGTATTTTATTTTTTTGGCTTGCACATGAGCAAGTTTTCTTTTTCCCTTTTCCCTGCTCTCTGATTTCTTGTGGCCAGTTTCTAGTCCTTTCCTGCCAGCTTGATTGTCTTCCCTCTAGTGGCTAGCCCTCATCTCCCTGGCTTGTTTTTTGTCAGGGAGGGCGTTGTATATGTGCACTTTATCCCTGAATGCTGGGGGAGTACTTGTCAAACTGACAGATAGTATGACTACTGTTTGCCATTTGACATGGAGAATGACACCTAAAAGTATGCATTTGAAGCCCTGGGCCTTCAGGAGGCTCGTGTAAGAGAGGCTGTATTTTATCAAGTAGAAATAACCGTATTCCATCTTTGATAAACATTTAGTATTTACTATATTAAAATATATCCTTTCTCTAAGCTGTTTTTCTTCATTGTACTGTTCATGTTAGTCTCATAGACCTTTTTATAGGACAAACAAGAGAATATATGACATTTCATGATTTTTGAAGACTAGTATGCAGTAGTGAAATTGGTATAGTATTCATTTGTTACATGCCTCACATAGGGTTGCTACAAGTTGGAGTTGACTCAGTAGCAACAGGCTTGGTTTGGGGTTGTTTGGATACCTGCAGTGGCTCCCTAATGTCCACTGAAATAGGACTGTGTAAACATGTAAGCATTTCAACTCTTTCAGCATTGAAGGTAATTCAGAATATACCTCCCAACCTGCTGGTTTACTAATATTTCTCAATTCCCTTTCATAGTCCCTGTACTTTGCTCAGTTGGTTTTCAGAGAGTTGCTTGGATTCTCTCAGGGATTCCCCTGGAAAGATGAATCAAGTTGGCAGAATTCTTAGAACCAGAGCACGTTTAGTTTAAGGTAGAGTTCTATAACAAAGTGTGTAAAAGTCACTCTGTTTGGTTGTATCATTAGCTTGTGTCTCTCCTTTTCTCTCTCACACACACACACATACACTCACATGTGTGCACACACTCTCAGAAAGCACCATACTTTCTCTGTAATTGCCTGGAAAGTTAGTGTTTCCAGTTGGTTGTTTATCTAGTGAATCTTGCTGATTACATGAAACAGTTTGGTAAGTTTAAGCATTTTAGTTTTAAAGAACATCCAGCAGACTGGCTATTAACTGTTATACGTGATCAAAATTGTTAAGGATTAATATATGTTTTGTTAACTTGATGACATTGTATTCATGATAGACACAGACAGGAGATACTTCTATTAGAAATAGTAAGTCTTAAGTTTGGGAAAAACTTGTTTTCGTTAAGTGTACATTCTAAAATACTGATGAAATTTGGTAAGTGTGGGTTAGCATACAAATAGGTGTTTTACTTGAAGATTTAAAAAATGTATATACAGTATGTGAAACCAAGACAAGTTATGTTTTGTCTCTGAAAAATTTTCCCAGATTTTTATTATTTTAAATGTATAGACCAGTACTTCTTTACACTCATAGCCCTTTCCTCTTTAGCTTCTTATAAAATAGTGCTGTAGAATTTCCTTTTCCTTACTGAAACATTTTGGGGTTATGGTACAGTTTGTAAAATATGATTTTCCTTTCAGCTTAGTTACAAAATACCAAATTCCCTAAGGGTACTTCGATTCATGCTAGAAATACTTTCATCTTTGGAATTACCTAGTAGGCAAGAAGGGTATTTAATAGAGATGTCTTTAATTTCTAGATACTTCTAAAGCTTTTATCATCATATTTTGGAAGTGCAGTATTGCGTTGATGCGACATTGTTTCATATTTAGTAGTTTTCACTATAGAATGTTAATATGTAAATATTGCTGAGAATTCTATAAAAGAGGGTTGTTACTAGTGTAAAACATTAAAAATTGTTACATTCAAGATTGTTTCTCTCAGACATCCTGTAGCTAAAGCATTGGTTCTTACCTGGGGGTGATTTTGCCACCAGGAGTTATTTGGCAGTGCCCGGAGACATTTTAGTTGATAACGGAAGGTGGATGGTGCTGGCATCCAGTGGATTAGAAGCCAAGGATGTGGCTACACGTGCTGCAGTGCACAAGCCAGCCCGCTACAGCAAAGGTTTACCTGGCCCGAAGTGTCAGTGGTTATTGAGACTAAGAAATCCTGTGCTAAATGAGTATTAACCTTCGACTGTACCTAAAAAATGTTTATTTTACTTTTAAGAGACGTATATTCATTTTTTGCCTTATTGTACATGCGTATAGATTTAGTCAGTCATTATCTTGGTAATACCTTAAAAAGTTCAGTAAACAAACAGTTCTTTAAAATAATTTTTTTTTTTCTAAAAGGCAGCTTTATTTAAGAAATAGCCGTCTTTTTGATTTTTTGAGTTGGCTGTCTGTGTAACTGGGATGAAGTAAAAACTAGAGAATCTTAGTAAATATTTCAACTGGCAGTGCAACTCTAAGGCCCTGGAATCAGCCTAGGGCAGCCTAAACTGACTTTAGAATCCCCCTCTAACAGAATAGATCAGATCACCTTATTGGAAGAATTGGTTCCCTCTCCCCCAACTGCTGACAATAAGACAAAAAAGAGAGAGAGATTGTTAAACAAAATGTTAATATTTATCAGCCTTATTTCCGTCTAAACACACAGTTGTAATGGTTTGGTGTATGTCTTTTTATATCTATCTCCATGCTGATGCAGAGAACATTTACACACAGACACAGACACACACAGACACACAGACATGCACACACTACTTTGGATCTTTGTTTTTACATCTCTGAAACATGCTTTTACGTTTAGTGTATAAGATTCCTTGGTTAATTAGTACTCAGCATAACTGTATCTGTTTAATGCTGTTAGGTGCCCTTAAGTTGATTCTGTCTTGTCTGATTACAGCAGAACAAAACATTATCAGCTCCTGTGCCATCCTCATGTCGTTGCTACGCTTGAGCCCCTTGTTGCAGCCACTCTGTCAGTCCTTCTCATTGAGGGTGTGCCTACTTTTTACTGACCTTCCACTTTCTTTTTGATAACTATATGATACTCTATAGAGGGAATATGTAAGAGTTTATCGAGCTATTCCCTTTGGATGTTCATTTGCTTTCAGGATCTTTGTTTTGTTTTTTTATATCCGCAAACAGTATTACCAGTACGTATATACTTATGTGTTGAACTTTTTCCTACAAATGTAACTGCTTTAGTAATGTCAGTGAGGAGAAAGAGTAACAAGGACAATCACAAATGGTTTATTTGCCTTTGAATTTTTTGGTATTTGTATCTGACCAATATTCAGTTTTAAACTGTGCGCTAATTTTAATTACACTACAAAAGTTCCTGCTGCCACATCATTTTGAAGATAAATGTTATTGCTGCTTAAACTAGCCTTGTCACCTTTTCTTTGTTTAGGAGAGGTAAACAACTATTTTAACTAAAGCAACAAAAATATATCAAGAAACTTATATGTCCAGAGATTATAGAAGGAAATGCCCAAAAGTTGACTAGGAAGATACATTATTGTAAGAAATACTGGCTAAAATTTCAAAAGCAGATCACTCAAGGCAAAGAAAAACTTGTTAATTACTCTGTTGACCAAAGGACCCCAGCACTGTCTGAAAACTGCAAAAAGCAATCATTCAAATATGATTTTAATCACTGGTGGTGTATTATTTATATGAAGACCATACATCACTAGGTACTGAGTGAATGTTAGAGATTCGTTGGTTTCCAGGCAGAATGGCATAGGAGTAGTCTGACTGCGTGCATTCTGGTCCTAGCTGGGCTGTTGTTGACCACTTGTATAAATACGCCAAGTTTTCACTTACTAAGTTCTCCTTTCCTTTTCTCATAAAGCAGATTTTTTTTGGCTTTTTGGTTGTAAAATGCTCTGATTTATTATCTTATACATTCTTTTAAATCATACATTTGTTTGATAAAGCCCAGTTTTCATGTTTGTATTTCCCAAACGTGAGTGCAGGGTATATCAACAGCATTCAAAAGCTAAGTGGAAATTACAAATGATGAACACTTATACATAAAAGTACTTTCATAGTTTTTAGGTCCTTAACCAATATTTGTCATAATTTTTGCTGTGTGTATGTGTATGTGCGCACACATGTGTGAATTCATCAGCCAAGAAAATTACTTTTTATTGTATTTTACAAAGAATCATTTATTCTCTTTTCTACTGCCCCAAAAGACATTTGAAACCCCAATTTACATATCTAAGTGGCAAAGCTCTAAACTTCAATTATCCAGTAGTTTAACATAAAATCATACTGAAACACTCATTAACACATTTGAGCATACTATGTAAGTTCAGAATATGAATTACCTAGTAAGGAGCAATACTGCATTAAGTTAATCTTTATGTTTTTGGCTTGTTCTTATGTTTAACATATTTTCAAAGATGATATTGTTTCTGGATATACAGAGAGATTTGTCATGACGAATAAGGGTTATTGAGCTCTGCATTTTCAAACTGCTGTACTTGTGAAGCACTTTTATGGCAGTTTTGCCTCTCAACTGATTTTATCATGCTCTATCTTTTATAATTCTATTATTTAAAGTATTTTTAGCATCTTATGTAAGAGAACATAGCATTTGAGCTGTGTTTCTAAGTTATGTGCTATTTCCCTGAGCAGTGTGTGAATAGAATTGGTTATACAGCAACAGACTGTCTCTGTGCTCTCCAACTACCTTAAGAATCTTGTTTTAACCTCTGGTGTTAGTTTATTAACATCAAACCAACATTTATTTTTATAATTATGTCTGATGGTTGTCTGATAATGTTGGACAGATGTACTTAGTGCAGACAACTCTTGGGTGGAGAAGATACTGTTCCTCCCCAACATTCTTAATAATGAAGGTGAATTTCATGTTAAACACTTTTTTGTAGCTATTTGGGGATTTGAATAATATTGCATCCTAGGTAGTTGAAGAAGGAGGTTATTTCTGATGTAATCTCAGAAATCAGGGTACAAGAAAATAAAAACTGTTTTGTAGATTAAAGCTTACCGTATGTTATATTAAATTTGAATAGCATTGATACTCTCCTTGCTTTATGAAACCTTTTATTACAAACATTTATGAATATGAACATCTCATTTGACTACTGATGAACAGAGGGAAAAATCTAAATTAAAACTTTAAATACCACTATTTAATTACCCAAATGGCTTTGACTGTGTTAAAGAGTGCCTGGGATTATTCTGTTTTTCAATTTGTTTTAATGCTTCCTTGGTAAAAGCTGATGGATTCCCAGGCCCATTGCTGTCACTGATGAACTATATAAAGATAAATGACATTATGGTAAATTCCACTTAATGACACATTTTTAATTTTCTGAACACAGACATTTTCAGGCTAGTGAATGAAGGCTAATTACCTCAAGATCAGAACAAAATAACTCCTCATTTCGAAAGATAATAGAAAAGAAATGTTGCAGATTAATGATGCTATTTATCTTTAAAGAAAATTTTTTTTATCTTTATTCAGATAGCATAGCTCCCTAAGGAACAGGTTATAAAATGAATCTGAAGTCGCAACTTAATAGGTTATTAAAATTGTTTGAGTGCAGCCTCTCCTGCTTTAGTCTTTCCATAAATTTAAATTGAAGGTTTGCTGTATTCCAAATGGAGAAGCTTGTTTATGAGGCCAGAGGGAGCAACATACGTTACTAACAGAAGATGCACTTAACCTCATTCTGATGTTCTGCTTCTGTATTTCTCTAAATGAAACTCAATTATCTGAGAAAGTATTTTGAAAATTTTTTTACCACTTTAAGTTGATACCTAAGTGCAAGGACCGTACATGGCTCATGTTTAAAATTTAAAGTTGTAAATAACCAAAGGGTTTAATAAATGCATACGAAGAATTTGGCAAGATGATCTAATTGCTTGTGAGTGTGTGTGTGAGAGAGAGAGGGAGAGAAAGAGAGAGGAGAGGGAGAGAGAAGAAAGAGGAGAGAGAGAGAATATAAAACCAGAACACCAAACCCATTGCATTAGAGTCTGTTGACTCAGTAGAGCCATATGGGACAGTAGAACTGCCCTATAGGGTTTCCAAGGCTGTAATCTTTCCAGAAGCAGACAGTCACATCTTTTTCACACAGAGCGGCTGGTGGATTTGAACTGTGAACCTTTTAGTAAGCAACTGAAGGCTTAACCACTATTTCAGCAGGGCTCCGTGTGTTTGTATAATTTTTTTTTTTTTAGTATTTATACTTTGTGATCTTAGTGACAAGAAAAATATATCTTGGACTGTGAGCGTATGACATATGGTTTTGTGGTCACAGTTGGAATTTGTGTAGGAATTGTTCAGTAAATCATTATTCACAGTTAAAGGATTAGCAATAATCCTTTAGCTACACTCCCTTACAAGTAACAAAGTAGTGATTCAGAGAATATTACTTGATCATAGAGGCTTTAGACTGTTCCTGACATGCTAAACTGTCTTTTTCTGTAGACGATGTAACTGTGATTTATTTCCTAATGAAATTATATAGGATTTTCTGTCATTTTCACTCCAGTCTCTTAGATACCACACAATTTGTCTATGTATCGATTTTATTTCTGAGCCATAGAAAAAAGGAAACGAGAGAAGCTATGTTTCTGGTATCAGAGAAAAATTTCAGTGTATCATAGTAAGCTATTATTTTACTCCTTTGTAATTTTATTGTTCTAAATAATTAGAAAGCAAGTATTTTATTTCAAAGGGGCAACAGTCATTTGACCTGAAATTTTCTAAAACATTTCTTAGAATAGTCAATAAAGGAATTCTTTGTAAGTATGCATGCAGTATTTGATTATATGTTAATTGGTATGAGAGTCTATTTTTAAAGTGTTCTTGTTCAAGCAGTTTTGACTCTAGATAAGGGCTTGTTTCTAATAAAATGGCTTTCTGTGTTTGAACTTAAAATCAGTCATATTGACTAAAAAACTAAAAGGAATATACTAAAAGTTGTAATTGGTGTTAGAACTTTTACTTCACTTCTCTTAACACTAGGACTTAGTTACTGCCTTTAAAAAAAAAAAAGAATTTAGGACTGGATCGCTGAACAGGCTTTCTGTATTCTTTATTTGCTACAGGTGTTTCTGTCTTACAGTGACTTAGGGAGAGAAACTGATAAGAACTGTGAAGGGTATGTTTTATAATTTGAGGTAATCCTATATGAAAACAAAACTAAGTAATATTTTTCTTAATTTCTGAATACTTGTATATGATCTTCTTTTGAATTCTTAAAAAAATACCTGTGACAAAAAAGTAAATTGTTTCTTGTATATGAGAAGAATTTCAGTAATTCATCATTTGTAGTCTCTAAAACTATTTTCAGATGTCGCAAACAGTGTTTGCTATAATCTTATGTGTTATTTCACACTAATAATTTGGCAATTTTCTGATTACTGTGTCTCAGCCATTTAAAAAGCTAGTTTAAATTTTTGAAAATTAAAGCAGTCTTTAACTAGACATGACAATCATATAGATAGGAACATACAATATTTTGGTATATTAAATTTTGCAAAATTTAATTGATTAAATTTTGATTGAAATGGATGTTTCTTAGAATACATGTAGTTAGTGTTGTCTCTGTGGTTCTTAACCTTAAGATCAAAACCCAACCTAGTAACAACTGTTTGAGAAATATACACTGAAAATATTCTATAGCATTGATAATGTTGACTCTAAGCACTTGTCTCACTGTTTTCAGTTATTGCTATCTATTTTAAATTTACAACAACATCTCCCACCTAACTTTCTTTTTTATAATTTAATTTTATTTTCTGTTGTGATTAAGTAACAGGGTCACTGAATCAGAACTGACTTGATGGCATCTAACGGCAACAAAGAAGAGTTATGCAAGTTCCACTTTTAGTTATGATAGAGTACCAGGAACTGTATCTATACTTTTGTCTTAAACAACTGGTCTACAAATACAAAATGACTGTCTGCAGATGTTGGACTATAGATAGTATAAGAAGTTGGATATCAGAGAAAAGCTAAACAAAGCGACAGGGAAGGGGGAACGCATTCAGAGCTGGGGATAATGCTACATGTAAGAGACGGAGTTTGGAGTATGGGGAGACCAAGGTGACTGCTATGTATTAGTAAAAATCCTGAAAAGAAGGAAGCTCCACCAAAAGACAAATCTGGAAGCCGTGACTGTTTGGCTGGATATTGATTTGTGCATGTATGAGATGAAATAACCTGAAGCTGGACAAAGACTAACTAGAAGGGAGTAGGTGTACCAGTCTAGGAAACTCAAGCAAAGCTAGAAATGCTTTCCTGCTATTCAGGAATTCCTGTATTCCTGAGTGGAAATAAATAAATGGACAATGAATGAAGTCTTCAGAAAGGTATTGCCTGAATAGTAGGGCCATATTAGTCCTAGACTAAAGGTTACTCTTGAACCACCCCTGAAAAAAATTTAATAGAATACTTTCAAAATGATTTCAAATAGCTTAGCTATATCCCGGAACAAAACCCAGAAATATTTTAAAAACAGTCTAGTACCTAACAACATAAAATTTAAAATATCCAGCAACAGATAAAAAATTATCACAACCAATTAAAAATGATAATATGCAATGACAGAGATGATAGAAATAGACAAGCTAGAGCAACTGATACACACCCACGTACATACATACATGTATTAAGAAGGCAAAGGAAAACATGAACATGATAGAGAGATAGAAGATCTAAAAACGATTCAAATTAAACTAGTAGAGATGGGAAACAAATTGTTTGAGATGAAAACTTTACAGGGTAGAATAGAACAGAATAATAGTATAAACACTGCAAAAGAAAACACCAGTGGTATTGAAGGCATAGCAGTACAAACTGTGTGAAATGAAACACTAGAGAACAAATTTTAGATAAGAAGAAAGAACAAAACACTGGTCACATATGCGATAGTATTAAGTGGCCTTACGTAAGTGTATTTAAAGTGTCAGAAAGGTGGAGGAGAAGACAAAAAATATTTGAAGAAATTTTGGCCCAGAATATCTCAAACTAAGTTAAAATGCAGCAAATACACATATCCAAACAAGAAATTAGAAGAAAACCACACTAGAGCACATCATAATCATATGATGTCAGTTTCAAAGTAAGTCAGTTTCAAAGCAACTAGGGGAAAGAATGAGACAAAGAAACAAAGACAAGAAAGATATATTTCTCATGAAGCCAGCAGACCTGCACTATAAAAAAATCCCAAGTAAGTTCTTCAGGCAATGAAAAATGATCCCACATAAAATATATCTTCACAGAAGAATGAAGAATACTGGAATTGGTAAATATGTGGATAAGTAAATAATCTTTGACTCAATTAAATTTTTGTACAAAAAGTGACTTTTCAAAACCCAAATCGTAGTATATAAAACCAAACTGAAACTTACTTCTATCACGTCAGTTCCAACTCATAGTGACACTTTAGCACAGAGTAGAATTGCCCTGTAGATTTTCCAAAGTGTACCTGGTGGATTCAAACTGCCAACCTTGGTTGACAGCTGTAGCACTTAATTCCTATGCTACCAGGGTTTCCATTTAATGTATATTCGATTGTAACAAAAATGAGAAGTAAAATGCATAACAACAGTCACACAAAGGATAGGAGAGGGAAATCGGATGTATGATTCTTTTATGTACTGCGGTATAATATTTCAAGGTGCTAAGTTACAGATACATGCTTTGACTTTAGAGCAGTTATATGAAAAGATTAAAAAGATAGATGATAATAGAATAGTGGAGATAAAATGGAATTATGAAAGATACTAAATTTTAAAGAAGACAGGAAGAAAAAATAAGGAAGAGATGAAACAAAGAGCAAGATGGTAGATTTAAACCTAACCATATCAGTAATCACATTAAATGTGAGTGGTGTAGTCATTCCAGTTGAGTAACAGAAATTATTAGATAAAAAACAAAGATCTAACTATAGGAGACTACATGAAACTCACCTTAAATGCAAAAGCACATACAAGTTAGAAATAAAAGGATTGAAGAATACACACCTTGCAAACACTGTAATCAAAAATAGATTGGAATGATTTTATTAAAATCATAAAAAATAGGTTTCAGGACAAAGAATATTTACAGGGGAAATTTAATTATGATAATGAGATCCTTCAAGAATATACAGACATGATTGTATATTTAATACCAGAACCTTGTATATGAAGCAATGAAAGATGAAAGTGATAGGAAAGATAGAAAAATCTGTACTTGGTAATTTCAATGCTGCTGTTTCAGTAATTAATAGAATAAATAGGCACAAATGCAGTAAGAGTATATAGAAGTCCTGAATCACAGTAACAGCACACTTGATCTGATTGACATTTATAGACTATTCCAACATTAACTGTATAAACATTCTTTTTCAGGCATGTATGGAACTGTCACTAAGATTGGTATGTTTTGTCCCATAAAACAAGGTCTAATAAATTTAAAAGGATTGAAATTATAAAAAGTATGTTCTCTGACCAGGTGAATTTAAATTGGAAATCAGTAACAAAACAACTGGAAAATCCTTAAATATTTGAACATTTAAAAGTAAATGACATAATTCCAAATAACCTATAGATCAAAGAAGAAACCATAGGGAAAGTGAGAAACTATTTTGAAATGAATGAAAGGGAAAATCAGCCTATAAAAATTTGTGAGTCGCTGGGCTTAGAGGAATTTTTTTTAGCATTAGAAGTGTACAATTGAGTGGCTTTTAATATATCCCCAGTGTTGTGCAGTTATCACTGCTGTCTAATTACAGAACATTTTCTTTCTTTTTTTTTTTTTAATTTTTATTTAACATGACTGAGTGAAAATGTACATTCACGTATAAATTGACATGCCCACCTATATGCAGCTTCCACTGCTCTCCCTGTCCGGTGACTGCACACTATTCCTCTCTGCTCCATACATGTCTCATCCTCCCAACAACCTCCTTTCCCCTCCTCTCCACCCACTCCCCTTCCTCCAGCCAGAGGTCAGCAAGATGATATCCTATAGATATATAGAACCATAAAGTGCTTCCAATATATGGTCACTGCATTGCCAAGTCCAATCCATTCCTGTCCAAAGAGTGGACCTTTGTTATAATTTATGGGAAAGGGCAGCATCAGGGCCGGGGGCCATGCTCTCAGAGAAACCCCAAAACCGCTGGACCATCAATTGAGGTCTTTTAGTGGAGATCTCATGATGCACCCCTTTTTATTCTTGTGTTGCCAGTGAGACTCCTCTCTGTGAGCTCCATCATGGCTATCGCTGGTGGTGGCCGGGCACCATCTGTTTCTTCCGATCCTAAGTCGATGTAGGCACCCACTCTTGTGGGTCTCTCTAATTACAGAACATTTTCACCATCCCCAAAAGAAAATACATAGTCACTGAACAGTCACTTTGCAGTCTTTCTTCCTCATAGCCCCTGACAAAAAACCCCTGCTTTTTGGTTTGCCTTTTCTGGGCATAACAAATGAAATTGTACTATATATGGTATTTTGTGTCTTGCTTCTTTCACTTACCGTATATTCTCAGAGTTCATCCATGTTGTAGGGTGAGTATGTACTTCATTTCTTTTATGGATGAATATTACTCTTATTATATGGATGTGTACCACATTATGTTTATCCATCAGTTAATGGAAATTTGGGTGGCTTTCCACATTTTGGCAGTTGTGAATAGTGGTGCTGTGAATATTCTTGTACACATCAGTTTGAGTACCTGTTTCTACTTCTTCTGGGTGTATACCTGGGAATGAAATTGTTGGGTCATATGGTAATTTTTGGATCCCTGGTGGTACAGTGGTTATGTGTTTGGCTCCTAACAAAAAGTCAGACTTTCAAAGGCACCAAGCACTCCTTGGAAACTCTGTGGGGCGGTTGTACTCTGTCTTCTAGGGTTGCTGTGAGTCAGAATTGACTTGACTGCAATAGCTTTGTTTTTTTTATTGTATTTACTTTTTATTGTGATTAAGTGAAAATATACAGTCCAAATCAATTTTTCATGCCCACCTATCTGCAGCTGTTCTGCTCTCCTTGCCTGGTGACAACACATTCCTCCTTTTCATTTTATGCTTGTCCTATCCTCTTAACAAGTTCCTGTGCCCTCCTCTCCATTATCTTCTCTCCCATCTAGAAGGAGCTTTGCATTTTTTTTAATATTAATTTTATGTTTAACTTTTTGAGGAATCAGCAGACTGTTTTCCATAGGAGCTGTACCATTTTACAATCCCACGAACAGTTCCTTACCAACGCTTGTTCTCTGGTTTTTTGTGTTGTTTTATAATAGCCGTCCTAAAAGCAACCCTAGGGGCCAGGGTAGAACTAGGGTCACTTTTAGGACAGCTGTTATGGATCCGACTCGACGGCACTTGGCTTGACTGGTCCTGAAAGCAAGCAAATCCATTGCCATCGAGTCAGTTATGACTCGTAGCAACCCTGTAGGGCAGCGTGTAATTGCCCAGTGTTTTCAAGGCTCATGTCTTTATGGAAGCAGACTGCTACATCTTTCTTCCATAGAGAACTGGTACATTCAAACTGCCTAGCTTTTAGTTAGCAGCCAAGTGCTTGACTACTACACTACATAGCCATCCTAGTAAGGGTGAAGTGGTACCTTGGGTGGTTTTGATCTGCGTTTCCCTAGTAACTAGTAATGTTGAGCATATTTTCATGTGCTGTTTGGCCATTTATAGATCTTCTTTAGTAAAATATCTATTCAAGGGCTTTGCCCAGTTTTTGATTGAGTTGTTTGTCTTTTTGTTGTTGAGTTGTATGAGTTTTCATGTTTAATGTATTCTGAATATTATACCCTTATCAGTATATGGTTCCCAAATGTTTTCCTCCATTCTGTATCCACTTTGTTGATAAAGTGTTTTCAGTACAAAACACTTGATGAAGTTGAGTTTGTTTTGTGTATTCATGTTTTTATTACCATATCTAAGAATCAATTGTCAAATAACTAGGTTCCAAAGCTTTATGCTTATATTTTGTTCTAAGAGTTTTATGACTTTAGTTCATACACATAGGTTATTCATCTATTTCAAGTCGGTTTTCGTATATGGAGATATGGAATCAGCTTCCTTTTTTTTTTTATTTAACATAACTGAGTGAAAATGTACATTCATGTATAAATTTACCTGCCCACCTATATGCAGCTTCCACTGCTCTCCCTGTCCGGTGACTGCACACTATTCCTCTCTGCTCCATACATGTCTCATCCTCCCAACAACCTCCTTTCCCCTTCTCTCCGTCCACTCCCCTTCCTCCAGCCAGAGGTCAGCAAGATAATATCCTGTAGATGTTTATAACCACAAAGTGCTTCCAATATGCGGTCACTCTGCATTGCCAAGTGCAATCCATTCCTGTCCAAAGAGTGGACCTTTGTTATAATTTATGGGAAAGGGCAGCATCAGGGCCGGGGGCCATGCTCTCAGAGAAACCCCAAAACCGCTGGACCATCAATTGAGGTCTTTTAGTGGAGATCTCAGGATGCACTCCTTTTTATTCTTGTGTTGCCAGTGAGACTCCTCTCTGTGAGCTCCATCGTGGCTATCACTGGTGGTGGCCAGGCACCATCCGGTTCTTCCGGTCCCAAGTTGAGGTAGGCACCCACTCTTGTGGGTCTCTCTGTCTTCTCGGTTGTCTTTACCGCATGTCATTTTGGTCTTCGGTGAGCATCCGTTCCTGCTGAGTTGGGACCATTTGCTGTGTCCTTGGATGGCAGCTTGGCAGCTTTTAAGACCCCAGACGTCACTCACCAATGTGGGGTGCAGAGAGCTCTCTTAGCAAAATGCTAGTTGTGCCAATTGGCCTGGAATTCGCCTAAGAGCATGGTCCCCTGCCTCCTTCCCCAGCTACTCTATCCTTGCAGTATTGAGTTAAGATGGAAGGAGTACTCAAGTTATGCTGAAGTCCACTTAATGTTATTCTTGTTTCTAATGTGTGCTATCACTGCTTTCTCCCAACTAGATTTCTAGTGACTATCTAAACTAAACCCTCCCCCCTCCCTTGCAGCTGTCAAACAGTCTTTTCTTCTATACACAAGTCTGTTTTTGAGGTCTTATCGTAGAGGTCTTATACAGTATTTGTCCCTTTGTCGCTGACTACTTTCACTCAACATAATGTCTTCCAGTTGAAACCAGGTTAGGAGATGTTTCCTGGAATCATCGTTATTCTTTATCATTGCGTAGTGCTCCATTGAGTATACGTGCCATAGTTTACCTATCCATTCTTCTATTGTTGGGCATCTGGAGCTTCCTTTTTTTTGCATGTGGGAGCTCATTTGTGCCAGTGTTGTTTATTGAAGAGACTGCTCTTTCCCCATTGACTGTACATAGCACTTTTTTGGAAATCGGTTGATTATGGATAAATGAATTTATCTCTGTACTCTCAAATCTGTTCCATTGATTTCCATATCTGTCCTTAATGCTAGTATCACATTGTCTTGATGATTGTTGCTTTGCAGTAAATTTTGAAATCCAAAAATTTAAGTCTTCTATTTTGCTCTTCTTTTTCAAGATTGATAGGGTCCCATGAAATTCCATATAAATTTTAGAATCAGTTTGTTTAGTGTGGAACAATGACAGTTGAAATTTTGATAAGGATTGCAATGACTATGTATATTACTTTGGAGATTATTGCCATCCTAGGGTCACTATGAGTCAGACATGACTCAATGGTAGTGGGTTAATAATATTGAAGCCTTCAATTTGTGAACATGGAACTTATTCCATTTTTATTTAGGTCATCTGCCATTTCTACTGACATTGTTTTATAGTTTTCAGTGTACAGTACTCAAACTTTCATTGTACTTTATATGGTAGTTTACAGCCAGCCAAGCCAAGTGCCGTGCAGTTATTAAACAGTTAATTTATGAAATGTTTTGTGACATTGGTTGCCAGCCCCTCGACATGTCAACACTCTGTTCTTTTTGACCCTAGATTTCCCCATTTCAGGTTTTGCTCTCCCTTCTTGCCTTCTTGTTCTTTCTCCTGGGCTGATGTGCCCATTTAGTCTCTTTTTGTTTTATGGGCTGGTCTAATCCTTGGCTGATGGGTAAACCGTGTAGTTGCTTCATTACTGAGCTATAAGAGTGTCCATGTGCTAACTCTTAGAGTTTTTGCAGTCCCTGTCAGACCAGTAAGTCTTACCTCTGGGGGAGAGGGAGGGCAGGCAAGGGAAAGGGGAGTTAGAATGTTGTTCTAGATTTTTTTCTCAGCTCTGTCTGGGACTCTGTTGTGTTCCCTGGCAGAGTAGTTAGTGGTGATAGCTGGGCACCATCTAGTTGTGCTGGACTCAATCTGGTAGAGGCTGTGGTACTTGTGGTCGTTAGTCCTACGGACTAATCTTTCCTTGTCTTTGGTTTTCTGCATTCTCCCGTGTTCTAGATGGAGTGAGACCAGTGGAGTATCTTAGATGACCTCTCATGAACTTTTAAGATTCTAGATGCTACTTACCAAAGTAGGCTGTAGAACATTGTCTTTGTAAACTGTGTTATGCCAGTTGAGCTAGATCTTCCTGGAGATCATGGTCCCCATAGCCTTCAGCCCAGTAATTTGGTCCTCAGGGAGTTTAGGTGTGTCTGTGGAGTGTCCATAATCTGCAAGTTTTGCTGGCCTCCCCAGTGTTGTGTACTGCCTTAGGCGGCAGCAAAGTTACCACTTACCTACTGTCTATTTAGAAACCCGGAAACCTTGGTGATGTAATGGATTAAGTGCTACATCTGCTAAAGGTCGGTAGTTCAGATCTGCCAGGGGCTCCTTGGAAACTCCATATGGCAGTTCTAGTCTGGCCCCTAGGGGCGCTGTAAGTCGGACCCCACTCGACGACGTGGGCTTGGTTTGAGTTTTAGTGTCTGAAACTCCTGGTGGTGTCTTGGTTAAGTGCTACATCTGCTAACACAAAGATGGGTAGTTCGACTCTCCCAGGTGGTACTTGGAAACTCTGTGGAGCAGTTCTCCTCTGTCCTGTTGGGTCTCCGTTAGAATCAACTCTATGGTCTTGGGTTTATTGTCTGTTTAGTGTTTTTCTATTCCCCCTTCCCCTCCCTTATAACCATCAAAGATTGTTTGTTTTTGTGTGTAAATGTTGCCATGAGTTTTTATAATGGTGGTCTCGCTACAGTATTTGTCCGTAATGATTGGCTTATTTCACTCAGTGTACTACTTTCCAGATTGATCATGTTATGAGGTGCTTCTCAGATTCATGTTGTTCTTTATTGTTGCATAGGATTCCAGTGTGTATGTGTAACATAATTTGTTTATCTATTCTTGGACTTCTTTAGTAAACTTATCCCTAAATAATTATTTTTGAATCTTTATTGATTGTTTATACCTTTTGTAAATGGGTAAACTTTTGGAGTTTCCTTCTCTGCCATTTTCACTGATGTCGCTCTTTAAATTTATGGCAGTATATACTTATTTTATAAGGAAAGAAAGTTTACAAGTCAGTCATGTTATGTTTCAGCCTTAACAAGAAGAAGTAGAGTAAGTAAGATTCAAAAGAAAGAGACTAAAGGAAATACAGAACAAAAATTCATGATTGTATGAACAACCCCTCCCCCTAAAATAAAATTAGTGAAATCAGAAGTGATTCTTCGCAGAAATTTTGAGAAAATTGAAAAAAGGTTCCCCAGACTGATGAGGACATAAATGATCCAAGACATTAATTACTGTTTTCAGTAATGAAAGGAGAGACATCACACAGGTCTTACAGATGGGAAAAGCCTAGGAGAATATTAACAATAACTGTATGTCAATAAATGAGACAATTTAGATTAAACAGACTGTTTCCTTAAAAGATAGAAACTGTCAAAGTTCAGTTAAGACAAAATGATACCCTAAGTAGTCCTATTACAGAAATTGAATTGGTATTTAAAATCTTGCCTGTTGAGAAACCTTACTGGTAGAGATTTTACCAAGTTTTAAAGGAAAAAATAATATCAATATCAAATTTTTACAACCTCTGCTAGAATGTAGAAGGTAAGGTGACACTTCTAACAAATTTTATAAAGCCATTATTTTCATGATATAAAAATCAGAGAAAACGTTATGAGGAAAAGAAAACTTCCAGAGACTACATCAACATGAAACCAGAAGAACTAGATGGTGTGCTGCCACCACCAATTACTGCTCTGACAGGGAAAACAACATGAAGTTCCTGATACAGTGAGAGGAAAATGAATGTGCAGAACTAGAACTCTTTATTGAGAGACCACACTTAATGGTCCATCAGACTGGAGGATTCTCTGAGGACATGGCCTCCAACTCTCTTGTTAGCCCAGAGCTGAAACCAGTACTGAAGCCAACTTTTCAGACAAACTGGACATAGAATGATGCTGATGAAGAATATGCTTTTTGGCTTAAATACATACGTGAAGCTGCCTGAGCAGCTCCTTCTAGATGCAAGATGAGAGGGTGGAGGGGGACAGGAGTTGGTTGAATGGATGTGAGAAGTTCAATGTAGAGAGGAGGAGTGTGCTGTCACAGGGTGAGGGAGAGGAAAGCAGTTAAGAGTTGCATAGTAGTGTGTGTTTGGGGTTTTATATGGCAGTTAATTTGGATTGTAAACTTACTCAAAGCACAACAAAATATTTTTTATGAAAGAAAGCTACAGACCAATATACTACATGAACAGACATAAAAATCATCAACAAAATACTTGAAAGTGAAACCTGCAGTATATAAAAAGCTTCATATGTCACAGCCAAGATGAGGTTTATTATAGAAATATAAGGTGGCTTTTATTGTATGAAAATTAATGTTATTCACCATATTAAAGAGACTAAAAGAGAAAACCATGTGATCATTTTGATCAGTGCAGAAAACAAAAATTGATAAAATTGAATACTCATTCATGATACATTAAAGAATATAGCCACTTGACAAACTAGCATCTGAAGGGGAACTTTCTCATCTTGATACAAGGCATCTTCAAAAAACCTGTAGCTAAAGACTGAATGCTTTCACTACAACTGAGAACCAGACAATGATGTTTTCCCTCAGCAGTTCTAGTCAGTGTTGTGGAAGTCATGTCACCAATCCAGTAAGGCGAAAAAGGAAGAATATAAAGATACACAGATTGGAAAATTAGGTATCAAATTATCTTCAATTGCAGCTGACATGATCATCTGCTTAGAAAATCTATAATAAATCTAGCAAAGTTGCAGAAACAAGGTTAATATTACACACACACACACACACACACACACACACACACACACACACACACACATACCCTAGCGATAAACTATTGGAGCTGGAGTATAAAAACTATACTGTTTACAGTAAGTTTAAAAAATGTGAGATGCATAGAGATAAATGTAACAAACACATGTTAAGACCTTCACACTGTAAACTTTGAAGAGAAACATTAAAAAAAGATCTAAACACAGAGATCACAAGAATCAATTTAAGGTGTCAGTTTCCTAAGATTTATTTATAGAATTAATGCAGTACTAGTCACAATCCCATTAGGCCTTTTCTTGGAAGAAATTTTAAAGTTGATTATAAAATTTGTATGGAAATGAAATGATCTAGAATATCTGAATTGATTTTGAAAAAGAACAAAATTTGAGAACTTGTACCATGTGACTATCAAGAATTTAAAGCTATAGTAATCAAGACAGCATGATACTGTTTTAAAAACAGACATGTAGATAAATTAAGACACAGAAAGGACAAAGAATGAATAGGAAAATTGGGCTTCACCAAAATTTAGAATTTGTAGTGCTCATGAGATACTTTAAGAAACAAAATAGAAGCTCACAGACAGGAAAAAGTATTTGTAAAGAACACATATCCAAAATATGTAGTGGATTCTTTCAACACTATAGGAAGAAGATGGACAGCCCAGTTAATAATAGATAAAAGTTTTATAGACATAGACCATTGAAGATACACAAATGCCAAATAAGCTCATGCAAAGATGATGAAAACCATTAGTTATTAGGGAAAGGAAACTGAAAACCACAGTGAGTTATCAGTATCACCTGATGGAATAAGCTATAGTCGAACAGACTGACATTTCCAATTACGTTGCTGATCTGAATTCAAAATCGTACAGTCACTTTGGGTAACAGTTTGAGCAGGTTTTTGTCAAGTGTGCACCTTACCACATCAGCCAGGAATTCAACACGTGGTATTTACCACAAGAAATGAAAATTTATGTCCACAAAATGTTTTGTACTCAAATGTTCATAGCAACTGTATTGATAAATAGACAAAAACTTCAAAATGTGAATTAATAAGCCAACTTACAGTCTATGTGTATAAAGCAATAAATTACAGATAACCTCAGCAACATGAAGGACTTCCTACAGCTTTATGTGCTACCAAAGAAATCAGATATGAATGACTATATACCATATTATTCTCTTCCTGTGACATTCTGTAAAAGGCAAATTCAGTGATGAAATCAGATTAGTAGTTGCCAGAGTCAAGATGGAAGGGATTTATTTTGAGGAGACATGAGGGAACTTTTTGGAGGAGTGAAAATAGTCTGTATTAATTGTGTCAGATTGCTGTCTGTCAAGTCTAAGGTTTTCTAAGCTGGAACCTTTACAGAAGCAGATCACCAGGTCTTTTATGAAGTGGCTAGTGGGTTCAAATTGCAGACTTTTCGGTTAGCAGGTGAGCACTTAACCCTAGAACTCTATACATTTGACAGGGAAGCCCTCACTGACAGGTGACATTTGAACAAAGATCATGTGAATGCTAGGAAAAGGGTATTTCAGGCAGAGAATAGTAAGTGTAAAGGCTGCCCACCCTCAGCTTCCTTCCCTACTGCATTTTTTTCTCCAAAGCACTGGTCACCATCTGACATGGTATACATGTTTAATGTAAAAATATCTTCTTGGGATGTGGAATATTTTCTGTGTCTCTCTGCTAGAATGTAAGGACTGTAAGATCAGAGATTTTTTTCCTTTTTTTCCCCTCCCTGTTGCCGTATTTCCAGAGCCTAGAACAGTGCTCCATAAGTATTTGGTGAATGAATGCATGAATTCACTAAACTTCTACTGATACTTGGACTTTGGTCTAATTTTTTTTCTATTACTTTGAATATTTATGATTATTGCAGCTTTACAGTGTGTGTTAAATATCTGGTGGAACAAGTGTTTGTTATTCATGTTTAGAATTTTTTAGACTTCTGTAACACTACTCAAAAATTCTGTTGAAATTGTAACAAGAATTACATTATATAGATTAATTTGGGGCAAGTTGGCAACTTTTAATGATGAGTTCTTTAGGATGCAAGAATGAATTATCTGGATATTATTTAATGTCCTTCAGTAGGCTTTATGGCTTTCTTAATATGAGTTGGCACACCAGAACCAAAACCAAACTCCTTGTTGTTGAGTTGATTCCAGCTTATAGTGACCCAATAGGGCAGAGTAAAGCTGCCCCTCTGTAGGGTTTCCGAAGAGTGGCTGGTAGATCAAACTGCTGACTTTTTTGGTTAGTAGCTGTTTTAGTCAGCTAGTGCTGCTCTAACCGAAATACCACAAGTGGGTGAATTTAACAAAGGAAGGTTTATTCTACACAGTCAGTAGGTTACAAATCTGAATTCAAGGTGTCACTCCAGGGGAAGGCTTTCCCTCTTGGGCTCTGGAGGAAAGCCCTTGTGCTCTATCAGTGTTTGTTCTGGGAGCATCTTGGCACAGGAACCTCGGGTCAGAAAAATGTGTTCTACTCCCGGTGCTGCTTTCTTGATGGTGTGAGGTTCCAAATTCTCTCTGCCAGATGTTTTCCTTTATATCTCAAGAGACTACCTCAAGACACAAAACAAACTTACACCATGAATCTTGCTCTAGCAACACCACTGTGCTGCCCATTCACCTCATCAACATCATAGAGGCAGGAATTTCAACTTGGAGGAAGAATACCAGGAATTATGGGACAGCCAAATTGTTACAGATATTTTAGGGAACACATTCAGTGCATGACAGTAGCAAAGTTCTTAGCCATAGTGCCACCAGGGTTCCTTGAGTTGACACATTATTAAATAATTTATGTTTCCATATATGTTTCAATTTTGTTGTTACTGTGATTGGGATCTAGTTTCTTTTATGATTTATTTTTCTCATATATCGATAAGCTATTCCGTTTTTGGCTGGCTGGCATTCTGTTTTTAAAATAATTTTATTGTGCTTTACTGAAAACAGATGGTCCAGTAATCCCACTACAGAAACAAAGGCTGTGACACAAACAGACACATGTACATGAATGTTTATTGCAGCACAGTCCACAACAGCCAAAAGATGGAGTCAACCTAGATGCCCATCAGCAGAGGAATGGATAAACAAACTGTGGTACGTACACTCAGTGGAACACTGCAATAATAAAAAACAGTGATGATTTTAGGAAACATCTCATAACTTCGTTTAAATTGGAAGACATGCTGAGTGAAATCAGTCAGCAGCAAAAGGACAAATGTTGTATTAGACCCCTGCTATAAGGAATTAAAAATAGACTTATGTACAGAAGAGGAGACTCTTTGATGGCTAGAAGGGGGGGCAGTAGGGATTGATCGTAGACAGTTGATAGAAATTTGGTTAGGTCAAAGCAGTGACAGCACACAGTAGAAAGTAGATCAGCTTAACTGTATGTCAACCTAATCTGAAAGCTCTTCTAACCTCAAGCCCAAATTGCAAGACTATAGTAGCAGGGGCAGGGTATGGGGACCATGCTCTTGGGGGACATCGAGGTCAATTGGTATAATTAGCCTATTGCTAATAGAGTAAGAGAGTCTTCTGCACCCCATGTTGGTGAGTGGCATCTGGGGTCTTAAAAGCTAGCAAGCTGCCATGTGAGATACACCAAATGGTCCCAACTCAGCTAGAACAGATAATCTCTCAGAACACCCAAGGCACCAAGGAAGAATAGCCCAGGAGACAGAAGGACCCATGTAACGTGAGACTGTATTAACATATGACCAAAAGAACCAGATGGTGGGTGGCCACCACCAAAGGCAGCCATGACGAGGCACATAATGTTGAATCCCTGTGGCAACATGATATAAAGAGGGATACATATCAAGAACTTTACTAGAGGTCCACAATTGATGGTCTGATGGCCAAGGAGATCCCTTGGGAACATGGCCTGTAGAGCTACTGCTGCCTCTGTCCAGAAAACACTACTGAGCTACTGAGATCAACTCTTTGGACAGAAATTGACTGGACTCAAAGATAACTGTATGACCATATGGTGGGTATACATTATGGTTCTGTACATTTATAGGAGGCTGTTCCACTGGTCTCTTTTTAGATGGCAAAGAAGAGGGTGGAGAGGAGAGGGTAGGAACTTGTTAAAGAGGATATGACAAGTTTAAAACGAAAAGGAGAAATATACTGTCACAGGCCAAGGAGAGCAGGGAGCTGTAGATAGGCAGGCATGCAAAATTGATTTGGATTGTATGCTTTCACTTAATCACAATAATAGATAATTTTATTGTGCTTTAAGTAGACGTTTACAATCTAAGTAATCAATTCATCATACAAAAACCTGCATGTACATTGCTGTGTAACTTTAGCTGCTCTCCTCACCCTGTGACAGCACACCCCCCTCTTTCTACCCTTCCCAGTTAGCCTCAGGTATCTACACAAGCCAAGAAGTACTTTCTTCACTTGATGTCTTATAGTCCAGTCCAGTCTTTGTCTGAAGAGTTGATTTCAGGAATGGTTTCAGTTCTGAGCTAATGGAGAGTCCAGGGGCCATGTCTTCTGGGGGCCCTCTGGTCTGTCAGACCATCGAGTCCAGTCTTTTTAGTAGAGTTGTAGTTCTGCACACCTGTTTTTCTCCTGTTAGGTCAAGGACTCTATATTGTACTCCTGTAGGGGCAGTCACTGGTGGTGGCCAAGCACTTATCTAGTTCTTCCTGGTTTCATGCTAATGTGTTCTCTGGATTATGTGGCCCTTTGTGTCTTTCGAGCTCATGATTTTCTTATGTCTTTGGTGTTTTTCATTCTATGCTTCAGGTGGCTTGGGACCATCTGATACTACTTATATGACCACTTGCTAGCTTTTAAGACCCCAAACACCACTCACCAAAGTGGGATACAGAACATTTCCTTAAAAAACTTTCTTATACCAACTGACATAGATGACCCTTGAAACCAGTGCTGCTCTGTCCTTCAAAGTGTTTTATTTAGGAACCTCTTAGCTTTTGGTTTAATCCAGCTGTGCTGGCCTCCCCTCTACCACACACTGTCCCTCCCTTTGCTGTATCCAGTTCTCTTCTGTTACCTAATCACTGAATACCCTTTCCCTCCCTCCCTCTCTACCCTTGTAACCATCAAAGACTGTTTTCTTCTGTGTTTATACCTTTTCTTGAGTTCTTACACCTTTTCTTGAGTTCTTATAATAGTGGTTTCATATATCATTTGTCCTTATGCAGCTAATTTTACTCCAGCATAGTGCCTTCCAGATTTCTCCATGTTATGTTTCCCAAGATTATTGTTCCTTATCATTGGATAGTATTTCCCTGTGTGAATATACCATAATTTATTTAGCTGTTGATCTGTTGATGGGCACCTAGGCTGATTCCTTCTCTTTGCTATTCTGTACAATGCTGCAATCAGCGTTGGTGTGCGTAGATCTGTTTGTGTGACAGCTCTTGTTGCTCTAGAGTATATTCCAAGAAACGGGATTGCTAGATGGTCTGCTGTGTCTATCTCCAGTTTTTTAAGAACATGCTAAATCAGTTTCAGGCTATCAAGTTTTGTATATTTATCTTTTATCAGTTCACTGTAACAAACATTACACATAGTATTATAAAAGTTTTAAATTCACCGTTAACTTTATAATGACGATTAAAACCTTTTTATAACTTTTAAAAAACAGAAACATAATTTCTGTGGTTGAAGAAGTAGATGTCTCTCTCCATGTCCTTCCCCTGATTATTTCCCTGTATAGAAATTCCTAATACAGCAGTGGTCAAGTATCCATTTTTTAAAAGCAAACCCTGAGTTTAAATACCTCTACTGTAAGGTGTTTGGGGACATTTTACCTACTATAAGACATTACACAGTAGACCTGTACAAACCTAAAGGATCGACACTGTTCTTCGGTCAATAAGTAATTGTTCAGCCCTGATAGGTAAGAGAAACGATCTCATTGTTACAAATCTTGAATCAAACAGGTAGATAACTTGTACTTAAAAAAATCTTGTTGTCATCAAGTAGATTCTAACTTACAGCGACCCTATTAAAACAAAACTACTGCTGTCAAGTCTGGTCTGACTCATAGAGACCCTATAGGTCAGAGTAGAACTGCCCCACAGAGCTTCCAAGGAGCACCCTATAGGAATTAGCGTGTGTCAGATTTGTCTGTGTAGTGTATTCACATTTCTTTCTCTTATGGCTAAAATATCCCTTGTTCTCCCTCTTATAAGATATATGTGACTGCAATTAGGTTTCACTCAAATAATTCAGGATACTCTTCACATTTTAAGATCCTTAGCTAAATCACAAAAAGCTCCCTTTTTGGAATAATATATATCAAGCTAATAATACACGAAAAAGAGCAGGTGTGGCAATATTAATCTCAGATAAAATAGATTTTAGTATAAAATCCACTGTTATGGACAAGGATGGTCACTATTTATTGCTGAAAAGTTCAATACTCAAGCAAGACTTAACAATATTAAATATTTATGCACCCAGTACCAAAGCACCTAAATACATTGAACAAATACTGACAACATTGAAAAAATGAGATTGATCGTTCCACAGTAATAGTTGGGGACTTTAACACTCCCCTTTCACTTAAGGATAGATCATCCAGAAAAAAGCTCAGTAAAGATACAGAAGATCTTATTACAACAATCAAACAACTTGACCTTATTGACATATGCAGATCTTTTCATCCACCAACAGATAAATACATCTTCTCCAAAGCACATGGAACATTCTCTAGAATAGACTGTATGTTAGATCATAAAACAATCCTCCATAAAATCCAAAACATTGATTTATTGCAAAGTACCTTCTCGGACCACAGAGCTATAAAAATTGAAATCAGTAACAGAAAATTCATAGGTAAAAATTCCAACTTGTGGGAATTGAACAATGCTTTACTCATAAAGCCTTGGGTTATAAAAGAAATTAAAGACACGTTAAAGAAATTTATGGATTCAAATGAGAATGAAAACACATCCTACCAGAATTTATGGGATACAGCAAAAGCAGTGCTCAGAGGTCAGTTTATCTCTATAAGTGCACACTTCTGGAAGGAAGAAAGAGCACAAGTTAAAGAATTAAACTCACAGCTTGAACAAGTAAAAAGAGAGCAACAAAGAAACCCCTCAGGCACCAGAAGAAAACAGATTATAAACATTAGAGCAGAACTAAATGAATTAGAGAATAGAAAAACAATTGAAAAAATTAACAAAACCAAAAGCTGGTTCTTTGAAAAGATCAACAAAATTGATAAACCATTGGCTAAACTTACAAAAGAAAAACAACAGAAGATACAAATAACCTGATTAAGAAATGAGTGGGGAGATGTTACAACAGACCCATCTGAAATAAAATATGTCATAACAGAATACTATGAAAAGCTATACTCTGACAGGTTTGAAAACCTGGGAGAAATGGACAAATTTCTAGATTCATATGACTCACCAAGGCTATCACAAGGAGAAATAGATCAACTTAATGAATCTGTCACAAAGGAAGAGATTAAGGAAGTCATAAAAAAATCTACCGACTAAAAAAAGTCCTGGCTCAGATGGCTTCACCAGAGAATTCTACCAAACTTTTAGAGAAGAATTAACTCCAATACTAATGAGGCTATTTCACACCATAGAAAGAGATGAAATACTTCCAAATTCATTCTGTGACGCCACATAACCCTGATACCAAAACCAGGAAAAGATCCCACAAAAAAAAGAAAATTATAGACCAATATCACTCATGAATCTAGATGCAAAAATCGTCAACAAAATTCTAGCCAATAGAATTCAACAGCATATAAAAACAATCATTCATCATAATCAAGTTGGTTTCATTCCAGAGATGACCTGGTTCAATGTCAGAAAAACAATTAATGCAATCAACCATATTAATAACACAAAAGATAAAAATCACCTGATTTTGTCAATTGATGCAGAAAAGGCATTTGACAAAGTTCAACATCCATTCATGCTTAAAACTCTCAGAAAAATAGGAATAAAAGGGAAATTTCTCAATATAATCAATAGCATCTATGCAAAGCCAACTGCTTTCATCATCCTGAATAGTGAAAGACTGAAAGAATTCCCTTTGAGAATGGAAACTAGACAAGGATGCCCGCTCTCACTACTTCTATTCAACATTGTCCTAGAAGTTCTAGCCAGAGTAATTAGACAAGACAAAGAAATAAAAGGCATCCGTATTGGCACTGACGAAGTAAAGATTTCCCTCTTTGCAGATGATATGATTGTTTATATAGAGAATCCAAAAAAATCCATAAGTAAACTATTAGAGCTAACAAAAGAATTCAGCAAAGTATCAGGATACAAGAGAAACATAACTAAATCAGTGGGATTCCTTTATACCAACAATGAAATTATTAATGAAGAAATCACCAAATCAATTCCATTTACTATAGCCCCCAAGAAGATAAAACACCTAGGAATAAATCTAACTAGAGAAATAAGAGATCTTTACAGAGAAAACTACAAGACATTGCTACAAGAAATCAGGAGAGACTTACGTAAGTGGAGTAATGTGCCCTGCTCATAGATAGGAAGACTCAGTATTGTGAAAAATGTCTATTTTGCCCAAAGCACTCTACTTATATAATGCAATCCCAATACAAATTCCAATGACATTTTTTAATGAGATGGAGAAACAAATTATCAGCTTTATTTGGAAAGGGAAGAAACCCCGAATAAGTAAAGCACTACTGAGAAAGAAGAACATGCTGGGAGGCCTCTCACTACCTGACTTTAAAACCTATTACACTGCCACAGTAGTCAAAACAGCCTGGTATTGGTACAAAAGAGACATATAGACCAATGGAACAAAGTAGAGACCCCAGAGATGCCACCATCCTCTTATGAACAGCTGGTATTTGACGAAGGTCCTAAGATTTTGAACTGGGGTAAGAACAGTCTCTTTAACGAATGGTGCTGGCATAATTGGATATCCATCTGCAAAAAATTGAAACAAGACCCATATCTCACACCTTATACAAAAATCAACTCAAATTGGATAAAAGACCTGAATATAAAAGCTAAAATGATGAAGCTCATCCAAGATAAGATAGAGGCAACAGTGGACATTTTAATATGCAATATAGACAGACTTCAAAATCTGACAAACAAAACACATTCATCAGAAGAGAAAATAGATAAATGGGAATTAATAAGAATCAAACACTTCTGCTCATCCAAAGACTTCATCAAAAGAATTAAAAGACCACCTACAGAATGAGAAAAAATATTTGGCAACTCTATGTCAGACTGATTCCTGATCTCCATAATCTATAAGGTTCTACAAAATATCAATAAGAAAGAGACAAATCATCCAATTAAGCGATGGGCAAAGGAGATGGACAGACACTTCTCTAAAGAGGAGATCCAGATGGCCAAAAACACATGCGGACATGATCACAGTCATTAATTATTAAAGAAATTCAAGTCAAAACTACAATGAGATACCACCTCACCCCAACAAGATTGGCCATGATCCCAAAAACGCAAAACAATAAATGTTGGAGAGGCTGTGAAGAGATTGGAACTCTCCTTGACTGTTGGTGGGATTGTAGAATGGTGCAACTTCTTTGTAAAGCAATCTGGCGCTTCCTTAGAATAATGGGTATAGTTATACCATTTGACCCAGTTATTCCTCTGCTCGGAATATATCCTACAAAATCAAGGCCATTCACACCCACTGCTACATGCACACAAATGTTCATTACAGCACAGTCCACAATAGCAAAAAGTTGGAATCAACCCAGATGCCCAACAACAGAAGAATGGATGGGTAAACTTTGGTATATATATTCAATGGAGTACTATGCACTGGTAAAGAACAACGATGATAGCAGGAAACATCTCTCAGTTTGGTCTCAACTGGAGGACATTATAGTGAGTGAAACTAGTCAGTGACAGAAGGACAATTATTATATGAGACCCCTATGATAAAAACTTAAAAGCATACTCATATATAATAGAAAAGACTGTTTGACGGCTACAAGGGTGGGGAGGGTGGGGGGGTGGGAAAGCAAGGGGCGAGGGTTTAGATTAGATAGTTGTTAGAAGTTTGGTTGGGTGAAATTGGTGACAATACACATTAGGAAGAAGATCAATATTAATGGGACTTCGACACAACTTATGTACTCCTCCTCTCTTAACCCAGTATTGTAAGCGCAGAGTGTGTATACTTTGATTTTTTTTTTATTTAATAAGAAAAAAAAAGCTCACTTTTTTGCCCTATGGGGTAACATTCATGGGTTCCATGGATTAGGAAGTAGATATTTTTTGGAGGACCACTTTTCACCCTAGTAAAATAATCAAATGCTTGTCATTTCATTGAATTTATTTACATCTTTTGTGATGTCTCTCTGACCTCCTACTTACTGTGTTATCTTCATATTCAAAAACTGTCTTCCTTGTTAGATGACTCCTTCACATATCATACTTTCCAAAATCTTTTTTTTTTTTTTAAATTACTCTTCTCAGTTACAATGTATTGAGTGTCTCTCCATTACTGTCAGAATAAAGTCCATATTATTTAGGTTCTTTTTAAGGCTGTCTTAAGTTATATGCTAGCCTTTATTACCATTATTCCTCCAGTACTTCTGTACAAAAACTGTCAGTGCCTGTCACATTGATACCTTTACTGTTTTCTGATATCAAACACATTCCTTTTTTCTATAATTTTATTTTTAGAGTATTAAAATTGAATTTCTCTTATAGTAATCTAGGTCATTCTTCTCATTTTGCATAGATGAAGATTCCAAAGCCTGGTTGTATTTGGGACTTACCCAAGGGCACATAGCTAGTTAGCAGCAAGACCAAAACTAAAAATGTTAATTTTGTAGCTTCCTATCCAATGATACTTATTTGCTAGTATATCACACTTAATTTCTCTTTCAGCCTGAAACCACTTCTCACTGCCTTAACTTCTCACCATGAGGCTTTCCTGACCTTTACTGCTTAAATTGGTCAATCTCTCCACAGAATTTAAAATTCTTATTTTTTTGTTTGTTTGTTTTATTCAGTCATTTTGTAGTGTTTCATATTATGCTTTTAATGCTTAAATGCTTTAAGGTTTTCTGTGGGTGTGTCTTGTTATTTCAAATAACTGTTCTAGCTTATAGAGGACAAAAAGCCACATGTTACACTTTTTTGTATTTGCCTACAGTTTCTAGTTACTCAGTGAATATCATTTCGGTGAATGAATGACTCTTTCCAGAATTCTTGCTATTGTGAATCTGCTTCCTCTAAAGTCTGGGAGTCAAGACTGAAAAAGCTTTTCAAGTATCACAATTTAAAATAATGTTATCACTTCTTTCTTCCAAATACTAGGTTTTCCTTGGTACAACCCAAAAAGCTCTTTATTTTTTTTGTGTTGTGGTTTTCTTTCTACTTTACAAAATTAAGGAAACACTTTGAATTGTCTCATTTTATTCTAGCCTCTGAAGATAGGAGTTAAAATAATTCTGTCATCTTCTCAGCAAATTCTGGGATAACTGTGGGCTCCAGAGCAATACTTCCATTTTTTGGCATTTAGACTTCCTTTTCGATTTAGAGATACAACATGCTTGTACAGATTGCTTTTGATTAGTGTTCTTGCTGAGGGGGCTGTCTGCAAATGTTATTTTTCTTAATTATAGATAAATGTTAAGTTTAAAATCACTATTCCATTTGAGCTTTGAGAGAGTACGGTCGACTGATCAGTAGTTTCTTTTCCGTGAATCCTTCATCGCTTACCTTGTATGGTAGCCACATAAAGTTGATGGAATCTTCCTCAGCTCAGGTTTGCATCCAGTATCTTAGTGCAGGAGGCAGGAGATTACCGAGAGTGGCAAAATGGCGCTGTACAAAGGAATACCAGGAGACTGACAGGTTTAAGAGTGGGTGGCAGAGGCTTGTAGTAATCGAGACCCTTGGTTACAAATAACAAATCTGACCCAAAGTGACTGGGGGTGTGGAGGTGAGGGGGTGTAGGGGTGTGGAGAGAGACTGAGGTTGAGGGTTTATTGGCTCCTATGTAATGACGAAAATCAGGCATTCATCTGTCCTCAGCATAGCTGGATTGTTCTAGATGTTACTTGGAAACTCAAATATGAACACTAACTTACCCTCCCCTCTCCTTCATTCTGCTTTCCTCTGTGTTGACTACACTGTTAGGTTGGCACTAATGGTAGCAAACATGGCCTTTGGCACTTCAGGTTTACACGATTCTTAATATTCCTGCCTCAGACAGAAGGAGTGCCTCTTTTCTGATAATTCTGGTAAAAATTGAGGAAAGTTCTTTCATTGACCCAATTTGTGTTATTCTTGAACCAATGCAGTGCAATCCAGTGCTTGGATTGGGTAGATTTGAATTGTGTCCCCACCCATATAAGTGGCGAGTCAGTGAGGGGGTGGGATAAGAAAAAAGGATCATGATTTCTTACCATCTGAACCATATGGAATGATTTTCCAGTAAGACTGCCCTGTTACCAGAAGAAAAGGATGAAAAACAGCAGATATAATATTACAAGGCCAAAACCTGGTTAGTACATGTATCATTCAATACAGAACCCTGTGTACATTGTATGTTGAATAGTTTTTTTTTAAATGGAATATGTTTAGTCTTTTTGAAAGCTTTAGACATTTTTTTCAGGACTTTCATAATTGTCATTAAGTTTCTCAAGGTGTGTATGTGGAAGTATTTTAGCCATTCTTTCAGCAATTACTTATTGAATGTCAGCTACACTGTTTCATTTGCAGTCATTTGATCTCTTTAAAGGATGTTAATTTTTTAAATAACATTAGAACTAGATTTCAAGACAGTTTTAAAGTGATTTTTTTTCATACTTTGTTCAGTATGCCAACTAACTGGGCTTAAGGATTTATTCAAGACAAGGAACACCGAGTTACTGTAAAACCTGTCTTCTCCAAGGCTTACAGGGTAACTCCCTACTTTTTATTTATCTAAAGTGCTGTGGGATGTTTTTAATGTCTACGCAAAGCATACAGTAAACCTCATCTGGAAGACCCATGCTCAGCACAGTGCAAGCTACTCAATTTATCTACCTTGGAAGGATGAAAGGCTAAGTTGAAAAATCATTTATCAGTTCCACTCCAGTTGTTACATTTTGCTTCAGAAACATCCTTCATCTCCTGAGTCTCATAATCTCTTGCCTTTGAGGTTGTTTCATAGACCTGCTTTCATTCAAATGCTTTCAGTTTGAACTTCTTCAAGAGGGTGCCTATCTCTCAGAAGTTTCCTCCAGAGACTATTTTACAGCTGTTATTTCAGCTCCTCCCACCCTAGCTTGTTGAAGAAGGCCCTCTAGTCAAGGGCATTTTTAATAGGAAACCAGTATTAGTCAAGCTGTGTAGCAGCTTTATGAGGAAAACATAGCTGGATTTTTTAGTTGGAGTGCCCAACCTGGAATTCCTTAAAAAGAATACTCAACAGCAGAACCCAGTAGAAGGTCAAAGATACCATTTTGCTCTGGAAAATGATTTTAAATGCTCTTGCTTTAGTATCTTGAATGAATGGGTCTTCTGGAGATTATACTTTGGTTTTAACCAGACTAATTGCCATTGAGTGGATTCCGAATCATGGTGATCCCATGTGTGTCAGTGTAGAACTGCACTTCTATAGGGTGTTCTGTAGCTTGGTTTTTTGAAAGTAGATCATCAGACCTTTCTCCTGAGGTACCTCTGGATGTACTGACACCTCCAGCCTTTCTGTTAGCAGGGAACATACTGTCCCACACCCATTGAGTCCATGCTTGGGCTTTATATGATGATAATTCTTAGAGAAATGTATCATTTAGCCAGATGGCCTTTGAAATTCACGTGCCCCGGTTGAACATATTCTCCATGCTGATTTTTTAGCAGGAGTTAGTGTTCACATAGTGGTTCTGTCTTCATGTGATGTTATCCTACTTTACCCCCAGCTCCTTCCCCTTGACTTAAATGCTGTTATTTCTTAAAATTATTGTCATATGCTTTTTATTTGTGTGTTCTACCTCTTTAACCAGAATGTAAATCTCTTAGAATCTGGGACCCTGCCCTGAATTTATCTTCATGTTTTCATACAAAGGTCAGATAAATGTCTATTGAGAATATGTTTTAAAAAGAAAACCCACCGCCATGAGTCAATTCTGACTCATGGCAACACTATGGGACAGAGTAGAATTATCCTAAAGGGTTTCTAACTGCCGATCTTTTGGTTAGCAGCTATAGTTCTTAACCACTGCATTACCATGGTCTCAATGAGAATATTGTATTCACTTAAAATAATCCATAAATTTTTAGCATCTAGGAATTGTGTCAGACACGATGATAGAACACAATTTCTGTTTTCAAGGAGCTTTGTATAAAAAATATATGTAATTAAAAGGAGTCATTAAAGACAGAGCAATCACCTTTTCTTCAGGAAATCAGGTCAGACTTCATGAAGGAGATAGGTGATAATTTCAGCCAGATCTTCATAGCATTCGATTATTGGAATATTGTAACTTAATCTTCACTTTTTTATATTGTAATATTACAGGAGAGACATTTGAAGGAACACTGTAACAATCATAACCCCTCGTGTATAATTCTTCATAGTTGGCAAAATTCTTGCGCATTTGTTTCTCATTTGTGCTTTGTGAGGAGGTAAGATTGTTTACTGTAGACATGTAAAAATCTCACCCAGTTAGCACTTAGAATTTTTTGTTTTAATTACGTTCATCAGAAACAGCATTAGCAGAGTCCTGACTTCTCTGCCGTGATCGTTTGCCCTTGAGGTTAGCGTTCTGGAAGGAGGAGAGATTTCTTGTTCTTAGCATTTGCTCTGACAAATCAGAACTGGTACTGTCCTACCTGAACAAATTTGTCAGTGAACTTGTTATAATACTGTTATAACATTGCTTTTGTCAAAAAAAAAAAAAGAAAAGGAAGTAGTAACTTTTGTCTGTTTAAAGTGTTCTTCAATTTTTGTGCCTCGTGTCTGTTCATCTGAGATGGTTTAGCTTTTCTGGGCAGTAAAACTCAAAATAAAACAAAACGGTTGGCATCGAGTTGATTCCAACTGAGAGCAGCTCTATAGGAAAGAGTAAAACTGCCCTATAGGGTTTGCAGGCAGTGGCTGGTGGATTCAAACTGCCAGTGTTGTGGTCAGCAGCTCAGCCAGTGTCCCACCGGGGCTCCTGGACACCATACGTACTGTGAAATACATGTAAAGGGTTTACATTGGGCTGTCCTGCTAAATATGTTTCCTTTGTGTCCACATTTTTTGAGAAGGGAAAATGGAAAAGGAAATCTTAGCTTAGTAAAATAACAGATTGTTTGTGTTACCAGAAAACTGATTAAAAATAAACTTTACTTCATCCACCTGTTATTCACCTGTTTTTAAAATGGCTTTTATGAAAGGCAAAACTAAATCAAATTCCATTCTTCTGCTGTTATTCAGAAGCCCGTGTCTCACCTGGCTGATCATTCCAACTATTTCACTCTGTGTTTGAAATCCTCGAAATCCCATTTACCCCACTGCAAGCTTGGCATGGAAATGAATGTGATGGCAGCAATTAACATTATAGTTGTAATAAAAACTTAATGAGGAAATAGCAGCTCCATTAATATCTAGTATTCTTTGCCCACACTTACATCATTGGTAAGAAATGATAGTTGGGAAAGCAATGGTAGGAAAAGCTGCTTTTTGTAAATACTTATGAGATTATTTTCATTCTTTTTCTCCTAGGGTTCAAAGGGAAGCACATTCTGTGGTTATTTTTCATGTTGATTGTTTCTGCCATTTGGCTTAGGATTCTTTATGGTTGTAAATTTTGCTTTACAATTTTATGAACAACACAGCAGATTGGAGAAGTCAGTGTTTTATGTAGATTGACAGAAATTAGTACTTAGGAAAAGCCAAAGAACTTGTAGTGCACACTCAACACAGATTCAGGCGTAGTGTTTTTAAGTTAATAAGTCATTGTGTTATTGTGTGCTGAAGGACATAGTTTACTTGTATTTGAAAATATTTGATGTTGAGCGTTTCAATTCTTATTAAAAAGAACATCTTCTAAATATTTGTAAAGCAAGCAGCCTTTCTTGGCATTCCCAGTGCTTACTATTTTTCATAATTGTGACTGTTTAATATATAGACTTTTCTTTTTGTTGGAATGAGATTCTTATTGTAATGCCTTAGCTCTTTGCCCTGTGATGTTGCTTTGTTGGCTTGTTCGTCCCCCTTGTAGACCTTGATGACGCTCATGTTCTAGCCTTTTCGCTTTTTAGTGAGCTGAACCAAAAGAAAGCATTTGGTTGCTAGCAAAAGAACTGAACAAAGGCAGGAAGGGAGTGTTTTCAGCATGGGATACTGGCTTAGAAAACAGTAATTATATTTCAGCTCGGGCTAAGAAAACCAGATTCTATAACGCTAGGCCACTGCACTGTCATTCTAATTGTTGGCCTTCTCCTACCCTCTGTACATTGCTGAGAAAGTTATGTTTCAGTACAGAATGGTTTAAGAAAATTGACATGTTTGAACCCTTTAGATGTTGGATGAAATTGGTTTTATGCATCATGTAACCATGGTGTTTATTAAACAGCTGCATTTGGGGGCACAAACTACATTGTACTTCATCTGTACTCTTAATGCAGGGTGAGATTTGTTCATAATGTTTTAAGTGAAGACATTTTGTTTTCATTGTTTTTTCTTTTTATCATTATTGAAGGAAAAGTGATTTGGAGCTACTGAGATATAATAAAGTAGACATAAAAATGAAAAGAAGAAACATTTGACAATTTGGGTATCAAAGTAGAAAGAGGCATACCATATTTAATTACAGAATTGAACGACAAATGTGAGTTTTTCTGTTTTGAAATTATAAGAACTAACAGGTTTAAACTAATAGTTGTTTAGAAAGATTAGCTGTCCAGGTATTTATTTAGCAAATTCATATATTGAAAACTAAGTATTGGAACAATGATCAACATAAGCCCTGAGTTTTAATTTCTCCATCATTGGAAGACAGTAAGGAGCCGATGAAGCTTCAGAGCCTAAAGTGTACGTGTAAGTCTGTAAATATTGCTTGTATGTCAGTGACTCATCTATAATAATAGCAAGTACAGAAAAATCTTATAAAAACTCTGTTTAACTATCTTTTTCCACAATTGAGCTTTGTTTTCTGAAGGCTAGTTTAGATCCTATTTTCTCATTGTAAAATAATTCAGTATTTTTTTGGTTTAGATTATTGGAGATTTAATCCAGCTTCTCAGATTGTTAAATTTGTATTTTTAAGGTTTATGTGCCTCATATTACACAGATTAAAAGCTGTTACTCAAGTTCTGAATAATACAGAGGGTTAAGTGAATCACTGTACTTAATTGTGTATTAGAAGGCAGGTAAGTAAAATTTCAATTAGACTTATTTATGGTTAAAGGAAAAATTCTGGTAAGGTATTAGATAAAGGCTAGAGAGAATCAAGTATTGATGTTTAAAAAGACTTATGAATAAGTAATGTTTTAAAATTGTTTTCATATTACTTAAGAGTAAATCAGATTCAGCTTTTTTTAAATACTCACCAATTTAACATAAAATGGTTTCTATATAGGAGTGAATAAACCCACATTCCAGACTTCAGAACTCCTAAGCTAAATGATGAGAGGCTGTGGCAGTAGCAAAAGGGGATGGGTGGGGATTGGGATAGGTAGATAATAAAACTCCTTGCAGAAATAGAAAGCATCGAACAAAATTTGTTCTAGCTGATAGATTACTCTTTTTTGTTAAGAAAAAGCAATCCAGCTAGGATTAAAAACTTATATAAAATAGAATGTGAATGCAAGGTACTCACAAAATCTATATTTGTCAATAATTAGATACATTTTCAGATTTTAATAATGATGCTATTATAAAAATATTACAAAATTTTAAAGCATTGAATGAAATTTCACATTTTGACAATATGTAACAGAATAGTTTTCAAAATTTATTTTTGCTTCTTACCATACTTATTAAAGAATTCATACACATAATAATTGTGTGTACATAATGATAAAGTATCTGGATTAAAGATGTTTTTCCTGTTTTTGATTTTATGGCTTATCTAGGATTTTGCTTATACTAGGCCAGACCTTTCACTACTTAGCTGTGTCCCCGATGATGGCTAAAATTTTTACTTTACAGCTGTGTGTTTGATGTGATGTTGGCTTGGCTAATGAGTATATAACAAAATGCTACAAACGGAAAGCTATTTCTGACTTAAACTCTTGATTCTTTCACATTAGTGCTAGTAAAATTGATGTATTCTTAGTTCCAAGTAGTGGTATTTTATAATACCATAGCAAAAGCATGGTTGGAAATGAGAAGTGCTGTCTCTTAGAAGTTCTCTCATATTTCAGCTAAAACATACTCAGCAAAAAAGATATGTAAATTAAAAGAAAATCTCCAATTTCCTATTCTGAGTAAAGCTTTGATTTTTGCTGATTCAGGAAGTAGGGTTGACATTGGAGCTTCTCATTTCATCTGGAATAATCACTTTTTCCTTTTGAAAAGTCTTTCATTTTAGCAGCAGTATCTTCTAAAACAGTCCATTTTGCATGGATGAACCTGTTTTTCTCTAGATAACACAGAAAATACAACTATCATAAACGGTAACCTGCTTTCTATAGTATTGCTTTCCTGGGTGCCCAGTGAGATACTAAAGTGCCAGGCTGCTCATTCTGGAGATTTCACTGATTTTCTTAACTGCATTCCCCACCCCTTCAATAATAGCCCCCAACAGAAGAATTTTATAACTTCCAAATTGACTGCTGTAATAAAATGTTTAACCCCAGGGTTAGATAAATAAGATGCTGACTGCCTAATGAAGGTGGCTAATATCAATAGAGCTCTCCTCTTCTAAGCCAGTGGCTCATCAACTAAGAATCATTCAGAATATATAATTCCAGTTCTTGAAATGTTGCAGTCTTTTGTCCATTAAAACAGATGTCGAATTTTTGTCTTACTAATTGTGATAAATTTTCTGAAATTTTTCATTTACCATATTTTTTTATTTTGTTATTGTGAATATACATGATAAAACATACACGAATTCAACAGTTTCTGAATGTTTCATTGTAATTTTTGTCATCATATATCAAGATAGGCATGAAATCTAAATAAATAAAAATGAACTTGCCTTTGTTACAGGATAGGCACAGAGAGTATCCAGCTGCATTTCAAATATCTGGCTGGCAAAAAAGGGACAGTATAACTGCCTGTTTGTTTGAATTAGTATTAAACAAAATGATTGGCATTAAAAAAGAAAGTTCCGATGTAATCTACATATAGTCAGTTTCCAAACAAAGGTCAAGTTCTGTATTGGCTGGATTACTGCCAAATGATGTTAAAACCAGATTGAGTTTTCTTTAGCATTGATGGTAAGTAGAAATGTGTATGTGATGGTTTCTTTTGCCTAGAGTTACAAATGGATCCATTGTGTTTCAGGTGTGTCAGTTCGGTGCTGTATGTATGGGCCATTTTCTTGCATCCAGCATTCCTTGGGTCAGTGCTCTCAATGACAACTATAAGCTTATAACAGCCCTGGACGTTGTATGTATTTCTCTTGATACTGGGACTGTTGATGCCGTATAGTAAAAAGTACTTACAGCACATTGTGTATTCTATGTAGCTAGTGTTTTTAAACTTCATCCTGATAGTACATTTTCTTCTTGTATTAATGTGATAAGGCCAAGATGACAGGATGACATAGTGAAGCTCATATTAAAAACATGTTCTAATTGTTGGAGAGATATTAATGGAAATCTAGAGCTTGCTGCCTCGAGTTATTTCCAATTGTGTATTTTATATTTACAGTTTACATTTACATATTAATTTTATCTATTAGGAATTGCTTTCAAATTAAAAGATTTACATATGCTTAAACAAAAGCATGAAATTACATCTGAACTCCAGGAACCAATTCATTGAATCAGCACACTAAATGGTTTTGCATTAAGGAAAGCCAGATTTAGTATCAAATTTGGCCCTTAGGTACCACGAAGGAAAAGTAATCATGGGGATTATACATGAACATTTATCTGCTATATAAAAAGTGTGTATTCTTTTAAAGAACAAAAAAGCTCAAATTTTTATAACTAACATTTAAGCTTTTTAGCCATAACATAGGAAAGAAAATTATGGTGGGAAATTTAAAATTATTTCTGAGTAAAGTTCATAACATACAAGAAATACAGTTGTTAAAAGATTTGATACATGATCTATTTGAAATTCACATATATATATTGTGATGTAATTGTGTAACTTATAAAATTTAAGCGTATTATGAAAATAAATTTTAAGATGTCAGTCAGACTTTCCTTACAAAATTCTAAACTTTTACTTAAAAATTATCAGTATGTCATCTGACCTGTGGAATTATTTCAGCAGTGAAGATTGCTGGCTTTAAGTGCTTTGGAAACTTTTTAATCTCGCTGTTCTTATTTGGCAAGATATTACTTGCTATTTTAAAAGAATTATAAATTGCCTAATTTTAGAAGGGACTTCAACATTGCTTCCTTGTTTTGCTCAGTTTTTAAAACTGTACCATTTTGCAGTTTAGTATTGTAAGTGCCACAGAAAACATGTTGTGGTGTTGAGGATCCATGCATTCAGGATTAAAACTGAGTTTATATTCCCATATACTGCTTACTTATAAAACCGTGGAACAGCTTTAGAGACTGCACTATGGACTATGATAGAAGAGTTTGCGTACTTTCTTTATAGATATGTTTGATGTGAAAATAACAACAAATTATCCAGAGAGGCTACTGAAACCCTTTTTAATCCTAACCATAAAACTGTATCAGCAAAGTTGATGCAAGTTCAAATGGAAACATTAACTAATCTGGCTTGGCTTCCTCTGTTTGCATTCACAATGACAATCATAGCAATAGTCTGGATTTCTGTGTGGTATTAGCAGTTTACTGTAAAATTATGTAGTATGAAGACATGGCTGTAGAGAGAATGTCCCCTGCGCCTCCAGACTTTTCATCTTGCACATCTTGACTCTCACTATATTCATTTTGTAATTCATTCACCAATAAGGATTTACCTTAAATTAAGCAGTTTTAGGTATGTCTGTTGTCTCCCACTGGTGCTTTGTGGTGCCATATGTTTGCTGCTCAGCTTGATTTACAATCTAGGTCTTTTTACTGCTTATTTAGCCATTTTGCAAAGATAGCCTGAGCTTTGTGGTACAGGTCAAGCATTTGTGGAATATAAGGAAGTAAACTTCTATTGTGTTGGAATATTTTCGTGAAAAAAAAAAAAAGTCCCAGCTCAGTTTGTCAGTAGCTCAGTATATTACATGCATGAGTGTTACGTAGTTAATAAAAATTCTGCTTGTGGGATAGCCAACCCATGAGTTCTTTTAAAAGATACATCGTCATGTATTTAAATATAATCTGATTTATCATAAACTTCTTTGAAAGTCAGGGAAATCTGTAATCACTATATATCAAGAAGGAGTGAACGTGAATTATTTTTGCTAAGATTTTTTTCCTTCTAAAACTCAACTAGTTGTATCATTTTTTTCTTTTTTAAAAAGTGAGAGCATAAGGGTGTGTTTTTCTGTGCTTGTTACCTGTGGCTGTGCCATGAGGCTTCTGCCCTGAGTGATCAGTGAGGGCTACTCAGTTTTTCCTTAGATACTCACTATAGAATAGAATCCAGTGTTGGATTTTTCTGTTTTTTTGTTTGCTTGTTTGTTTGTTTTTTTTAGTGGGCATTGAGGAATAGGAGAGAAAACATTTGTTGCACTGCATAATTTATAGTAGCTAATTTCCCTCTAAGAAGCTTACCAAAGCATGATGGATATACCTTAGTTAGGAGAAAATTTTCTGTAAGGTGAATCTTGGTATACCAAAAACTATTTTCTCACAGATTTTACAGTGTAAAATTGGAGATACATTCTTCTAGAAAATGACTTGTTTTTAAGACAAAAAAGTCAAATTTGATATAAATTTGAAGAAAAGAATCATTTTCAAATACATTGATATATGTCAGATAGTGATTAAAAAGTAGGGAAGTGTGTTTTTATGTACAGTACAGTTAAATAGGTCACTGATTTTCAGTCTTTGACATCTTCCTTTTAAAATGCTCCAGTAGAATATGTAGCTATTTTGGGGTGTTCTGTATTCTGCCTTACAATATTTAGAGGCAGTAACTATTCTTAGAAATTCAACAAGTTGGAGTAAGCAGAAGAGAGGATTTGGCATGTAAACAGTTAACAGTAATATAAAATACAGAATGAATTATTGTAGTTATCGTAAGCTGTCACATCAGCTCCCAACTTATGGCAACTCCATGCATAGCAGAATTTGACCGTTAGGAACGTGTAACAGAGTTTTCATTGGCTGATCTTTTTGGGGGGAGGGGAGGAAAGACTGATAGCCAGGACTTTTCTTCCTAGTCTGTCTTAGTCTGGAAGCGCCTATCAGAACCACATTCAGGCCTCTACCGACAGATGGGTGGTGGCTGTGCTTAGGTGCATTAGCCAGGAGTTGAATCCTAGGCTCCCACGTGGAAGGTGAGAAATCTACCACTTAACCACCCCTGCTCCCTATAATAGATTAGTAAACAAGCAGATTATTCCTTAGAACACAGTTAACAGCAAGCCAAATTCAACAAACTATTTTTTAGTATCTGCAAGTATAATCAGGGAGCCCTAGTGGCAGCTGCTAAACAAAGGTTAGTGATTTACACTCACCCAGTGGCTCCCTAGGAGCAAGACCTGGCATGCTACTGGTGCAAAGACTGCAGCCAAGAAATCCTGAAAGACAGTTCTATTCTGTTAACATCGGTTATTGTGAGTTGAAATTGACCTGACAGCATCCAATAAGTATAATACAGTGAACACTGTCAAGCAGTAGGAATATGTAGTATTACTTTCAGATAGCTAACTCACAGGTTAGTGGGGAGTCAGATACATCAGTGGCTACTTACAACGCAGAGAGATGAGTGCTTTGGTACATGTAAATACAAGCCATCATGGGAACACATAGGAAGGACTACTAACTCAGTATTGGGAGATCAAACAAGCCTTCCTGAAGGAAAACTGAAGCAAGGTAGAAATAACCCAGAGATGGGTGTGGAAGGGGGCAAGTGTTGCAGGTTCAGAGACTAACAGTGACATGGATTGACTGCTATTGGCGTGGTCAAAGATTTATGTATAATTAGGTGTGGCTGGCATAGGTTGTGAGGAAAATACTGAGAGCTGAGTCTAAAGCCATATAAACTGGGGCCAAATTATGAAAGGCCTTATAAGCCTTATAAGGGTTTCTAGAAGGATTTTCAGCAAAATAGTGACACGATCAAATTTGCAGTTTATGTGAGTCAGTTTGGCAGCAGAATGGAGAGTAATAGTAGGGGTTAGTCAGATGTGGGCAAGACTGCAGGTTAAAAGATTGATTGCTTTTGAGAATAAGTGAGAAGTCATGCTGCCATTCTCTTAGATAGTAATAGATAGAGGAGGATCAAATTTGGGAAAGGGATGGATATGAGTGTAATTTGGGATATTTTGTTTGAATGCACATAGGTAATTGGAAGTATACAAAAAGGAATGGAATCTGGGAACCTACAATCAAGTTCAAGAGAGACCCAGGCAGGATATGTAGATTTGGTAGTTTATCAGCATAACAATGTTAACTGAAGCAACTAGAGTCCCCCAAAGTCTACTGGGAGCTGGTATAAATTAGAAGAACACTGAGCAGAGAGGGAAAATACCTTTTAAATACTGTGGTAAAAATTGTGCTGCTCAAGAACTCTACTAAGAGACCAAAATAGATGATGGCCTAGCGATCCCTTGGGAGCATAGCCCCTAGACCTGCAGCTGCCCCTGACCAAAAAACACTACTGAGGTCAACTCTTTGGACAAGAATGAACTGGACTCAGGGACACAGTGTGACTGTATGATGTGTGTACGTTATGGTTCTGTGCATTTATAGGAGGCTATCGTCGTCTTTTTCTAGATGGGAGAGGAGGAGACAGGAGGTTGTTAAGAGGATACTAGAAATATAGAATAAAAGGGAGGATTGTGCTGTCACCAGCCAGGGAGAATAGAAGGAGCTGCAGACAGGCGGGCATGCAGAATTGAATGAGATTGTACACGTTCTCTTAATCACAATTAAAAGAAAAATTGTGCTTCACATCGAGTCAGGAAATGTAAAATCTTGCTTTGATGTTTACATCACTGTATAATAATGCTTCTATTATACAACTCATCATTTTTCTGCAATAGTATAAATATAACTAACATGAACATCCTGTGAAATGCTTAACGTATTATGCAAATATAGGTGTTATGTAAGTAAGAGTACACTTAATAAGTACATTGCCAAGGTACTGTAAAAGTGGTGTGGTAAGTATAACACTATCCATGAACCAGAGTAGACCACCACTGAAGGCAACAAATTAAAAACTTGCTACAGGGAATCTTTCACCTTAATGGTTTATTTTTTTTGGAATGAAATTTGACCTAATTCCTTTGTTAGTGTTTTAAGAATATACTGTAATAAAGAACAAGAGACTTACCTATTCTGTAGCTAAAAAAAAAACCTGTTCCCATTGAGTCAGTTCCAACTTATAAAGACCCTATATGTCAGAGTAGAACTGCCCCCTTAACCACATGCTACCAGGGTTTCCTGTTTTGTGGTAGGCTCTGTACTTGATGTATATTTTCTGTGTTTATGTTCTTTAACTCATTCAATCCTCACAAGCTTGCAAAAACAGGTAGGTATGATTATTGATGTTTTCCATTTAAGAAAGCTAGTAATTTCGAGTAACTTTTCCAAAGTTTTATTGCTCACTAGCAACTGCCAAATTAAAGAGCAACCACTGTAGAAAGGAATGAGGAAAAAACAAACAAACATTTCAGTGAAGGATGGGTAACACTGCCACATTTAAGTGTACTTTAGGTGAGAATTGGAAACCGTGGTGACGTGTAGTGGATTAAGTGCTATGCCTGCTAACTAAAAGGTTAGCAGTTCAAATCTGCCAGGTGCTCCTTGGAAGCTCTATGGGGCAGTTCTACTGTGACCTCTAGGGTTGCTATGAGTCAGACTCAACTCGATGGCAGTGGGTTTAGGTGAGAATTAAACATTTTTTATTCATTCAGTGTATTAAAAACTCACATGCCAGTGATGTGTTGGATTTTGTTCTAGGTGCAGCAGTAGATACCAGTATGTTATTCCATTTCTGAAAGTGATTTCCAGGATACTGGCTGAGAGTATTAAATGGAAAAAGGATTGAGATTGTCAAAGATTTCATTTTACTTGGTTCCATAATCAGCACCCATAGAAGCAGCAGTCAAGATATCAAAAGACACACTGCAGTCTGGACCATACAAAACATAGAGTGATATTGGAGGCAAGCAAACATGTGAAAAATGTACATGGGTTTTCTGAGGGGCACTTGGCTGGAGCCAAGTTGATGGGTGAGGAAGGCCATACCTTTATCAAAAGGTCACAGGAAGTTCCAAACAAAAAGGGAAGCATGGGTGGGGGGGGCAGTTAGAAAAGAATAGAGGTGAAAGTTCTGAGTGTTATTTGGCAACATGATATAGACTGCAAAATTGTTCTGAATTCACAATTAAAAGGAAAAAAAAAAGGAAGCATTGCACTGGGAAAATTGCTGCAAAGGACCTCTTTATAAGTATCGAGACATAAAGATGTCACCTTGAAGACTGAGGTGTGCCTGACCCAAGCCATGGTCTTATAGATTGCATGATAATGCATGTGAAAGCTGGACAGTGAATCAGGAAGACAGAAGAAGAACTGAAACCTTTGAATTGTGGTGTTGGAGAAGAATATTGAATGTAACTTGGACTGCCAAAAGAACAAACAGATCTGTTCTGGAAGTACAACCAGAGTGCTCCTTGGAAGCAAAGACAGACTGCATCCTACATACTGTGGACATGTTGTCAGGAGAGTTCAGTCCGTGGAGAAGGACATCATGCTTGGTAGAGTGGGGGGTCAGCAAAAATGAGGAAGACACTGAACAAGATGGATTGACACAGTGAATGCAATGATGGGCCTAAACATGAAAACGATTGTGGCATGGCACTGGACTGGGCGTTGTGTCCTTGCATTGTGCACAGGGTCACTGTGAGTCAGGACGGACTCAGTAGCTCCTAACAACAACAACCAAAACAGCTAAGAACATTAAGATTTCAAAGCACTTGCCCCAATTCTGATAAAATACGAAGTTGGAAACAGAAGATGTTTTATAGTAATTACCTCATTAGATAACACACATCATAAACCTGAAGAGAACTAAAGTTTTTCAAGAAAACACAAACCTATTTCTCAACTCGTTTCTCCAGATACAAACCTATTGATAAGTTTGTGGGATATGGTACATGTAAGCAAACAAAAATGATAGTAGAGTACATGTGTACAGTGCTTTAAGTACTTTTACACGTCCTCTCATGTGATACCAGTTCTCAGAAGAGGTAGAACAGATAATACATCCAATTTTATATTTCAGGAAATAGATTCAAAAAAAGTGGAGTCACTTACTCTAATACTTTCCCTATTATACTACCCTGCCTCTAGATGTACAGAAACCGTGGTGGCGTAGCGGGTTAAGTGCTACGCCTGCTAACCAGAAGATCGGCAGCTCAAGTCTACCAGGTGCTCCTTGGAAACTCTGTGTGGCAGTTCTGCTCTGTCCTCTAGGGTTGCTGTGAGTCAGACCCAACTCAACGGCAGTGGTTTTTAGTGGTTTTCTAAATGTACAGTCTACTTACAAATTAAAATAGCTTAAAATTTCAAATTAAAATCATCTCAGTGCAATTTTTGTAATTTCATACTGGAATGTTTCAGGAAGGACTCCAGTATAGTTTGGGAGGCTAAGCTAAATGCTCATTTTCACTCTTTCAAGCTCTGCAACTGCAACTAATATAGATTTCTTACCTAGTGAGTGTTGAGGAGCCAGAGATGTCTGGTTGGCAGGAACTCTTAAAAATGTTTAGAATTTACTTGAGTACATGCAAAGAAAGGAAAGAAACAAGCTTTTCTGTATATCTACTCCATAGATCTGGACACTGTTAGATGCCTTTATGTGATTGCATCAAGACATTATTATGGAATTAACTAGACTCAAGCTTGATACTCTGAATATTAGATTGTACTTATATACTGAATACTTTTCAAACATTACTGTTTGGAATGCCTTGTTTTATCTCATTTTGCCAGAATTCAGCCTTCACACCCAGCTTAATTGATACTTCCTTCCTAAAAAAAACTAAAAACATTGCTGTCAAGTCAATTCTGACTCACTGCAATCCTATAGGACAGAGTAGATCTGCCTTCTTAGGCTTTTCTCAGAGTGCTTTATAGATTCTAACTGCCAACTTTGCTTAGCAGCTGTAGCTCATAACCTCTACACCAGGATTTTCTTCCTTACTAAAGAAAAAAAAACAAACTCATTGCCACTGATTCCCACTCATAATGACAGGAGAACTGCACCATAGTTTCCAAGGAGAATCAGGTGTATTTAAACTGCAGACTGCTTGGTTAGCAGCCATAGCACTTAACCACTATGGTATCAAGGCTTTCTTCCTTCCTAAAGCTCTCTGTAATTATGTCAGCTAGTAATGATGTGAATTCTTAAAAGAGTTTGTAGTGGTCTTAATGGTGGTGTTACTTCTAGCTTTGCTGATTTAGTTGTGTTTGTATCTTCTTTGTTTTTTTGATAAAGTAAGGAATATAACTGAGTTGCCATAGAGCCAGTTCTGGCTGATGGTGACCCCCATATATGTCAGAGTATAACTGTGCTCCAGAGGGTTTTCAGTGGCTGAGTTTTCAGAAGTTAGATGGCCAGCCTTTCTTTGAGGTACCTTTGGGTGGACTCACACTGCAGCCAGGCCTATCAACTGTTTGTCCCTCCCAGGGACTCCATCAGAGAATGTAGTCTGCCCCTAACCTTGAATATTGTCTTTTCACTTAGAACTGTTGATCAGTTAGCTTTCATTCCTTCTACCCAAGTCTGCACCTCCACTCTTATATGCATCAACTTTTTTTTAAATGCATCTTCTTTTTGTTAATGGCAGTAGAAGGGGATGTGTTATAAGGAGGGACCAGACCCTAGAGAAGGACGTCATGCTTGGTAAAATACAAGTTTAGTGAAAAAGAGAAAGACCCTTAAGGAGATAGATTGACACAGTGCCTGCAACAGTGGGCTCAAATTAGCAGTGATTGTGAGGATGGTAGAGGACTTGTCAGTGAATTTTGTTCTGTTATACATAGGGACGGCACTTGGCTGGCTTGGCATACATAGGGTCTGTGTGAGCTGAAATTGATTCAGTGGCATCCACCTTCAACAATAGAAGAACACCAACCAAATTTCAACTTCTTATAGTGGGCATTTCTTAATGTGAGTCTTCCATTACAGGAATTTTTTTTTTTTTTTAATGTCAGGAGTATTGGAATTACAGTAATGCTACTACTAATTTGATTTTAGACAAACTATTCTGTGAGCTTTGGATCATATAGCTACTCATCCATTTTATCCTTAATGTTTGCCTGCCTATGGTAGAATATGAAAGTCTGATAGTCACAAGGAAATTTACAGTAAAGATTTTGGAGAGATACTGTTACAAGGATGTATTCTGCTATCAATACTGTTCTTCTGTCTCTGCAATAATCACAGCAAAGTTGCTGTAAAACACTGCCTGAGTATGTTTTTCCTGCTTTGGGAATCTTCAGTGGATCACTGTTAACCTAAAGAACACAGTTTACTCTGATTTGTTTAATCTCTAGTACTTCTCCTATTCTAGTTGAAATCAACACAGTTCTCTGCTTTCATTAGTGTAGTTGTTCTGTCTACCTTCTCTGGTTCCTGAGTTTTTTTATTCTTTGGAGTTCTGTAGGAATGCTGCGTCTTATCCCACTTTTCCTCTTCACTGAAGTCATGTAACTTTTGCCATGCTGTAGTATGTACCTTTCTTTATTGTTTCTGCACAGCTGTTCCTTCCACAGTATAAAAGCTTCAAAGGGAGAGGTATGTTTTACTCTTGCTTTTCGGGACACTTTTTGGCACACAGAAGGCGTGTGTTCATTAAGAATGAATAGCAGTGATGATGAGAAGGATTATGTTACCTGTCCAGACATTTATTATGTGACATAGATATTGGGCTGCTCGAGTTGTTGGTTCACTTCAGTTTATTATTGGAAAGCCATCCTGGCTAGTGAGGTACCTGCTTGAGTAGAGAGCTATCCTTGGACTTCTCAGCCAGGTTGATCCTAAGATCCCATTGACTGTAGGGGGAACTATTGGGGATATCAAAAAACCTTAGGAAACTGGTAACCTCTTTCCAGTGTGGTATTTAAATCCTGCTTCAAATCACAGTTTCTATAATTACCTATAACTCTAGTTACTATTCTGAGTATATAATTTACCTTTTCCCTGTAGGATGTAACTGCCAGCTCCAGTAATCTTGAAAGTCCAGCATTATGGAGTTGTTTTTGTCCACGGAATTTCTAAAGTAGTCAACATTTTATCAGCTCAAATGCCACCCAACATTTACATGATTAAACAAGCATTGCTTAGTTTTCCAGTAGCTCTCTGAGACAGCAGCGTAGTCAGACAGATATAGAATTTGGGCCTGCTGATTTTACTAAGTCCTGTGTCTTTGAAGGCAGATGACAGTTCCACCTCCCTTCACGCTGGATGCCTACAGAGACAATGTGGTGTTGATAGAAGAAGCATGGAGTTTAGAGACAAGTAGGAAGATGCCAATCCCTCCTAACAGTGCAGCCTTCTTTCGATAGTTCAACTCATAGTTCTTCATTAAAAAAATTCTTCCATTATAGAGTTACTATGAAGGTTGAGTTAGCTTCTGTGAAAGAGTCTGTAGAATGCTTGGCTCATAATTACTGTTGGTAGGTGCTGTCCAGTCAATTCTGATTCATAGCAATCCTGTGCCCAACAGAACAAAACACTGCCTGATCCTGTGCCACCCTCACAGTCATTGCCATGTCTGAGCCCATTGTTGGAGCCACCTTGTCATTTTCCCTCCTTGAGAGTCTTCCTCTTTTTCACTGACCTTCTACCTTATCAAGCATTTCCTCCTCCAGTAGCTAGTTCCTTCCTGATAGCATAGTCAAAGTACATGAGAGGAAGCCTTGCCATCCTTGCTTCCAAGGAGCACTCTGGCTGTACTTCTTCCAAGACAGACTTGTTTATTCTTCCAGAAGTTCATATCATTTTCAATATTTTCGCCAGCACCCATAGTTCAAAAGCATTGAATCAGTTCTTCTTTGGTCTTCCTTATTCATTGTTCAGTTTTCACATATATACAAGGCAACTGAAAATACCATGGCTCAGGTCAGGTGCACCTTAGTCACAAGTGACATCTTTGCTTTTCAAAATTTTAAAGAGTCATTTGCAGCAGATTAGCCAGTGCAATATGTTATTTAATTTCTTGTCTGCTGTTTCCATGGGCATTGATTGTGGATCCTATATATGGTCTCTGTCCCTGTAGTAACTAACTTCTACCCTTCTGTTCAGGACTGTGTCAGTTTTAGCAGTGAATGTGCCTTGCATCCTAGAAACCTCCCTCTTCTCTCTCTCATTTGAGTTTTCCAGGCATAATGGCTATTTTTTAGATAAGTATGGTTGAATTTTACTTGACCAGTTTGACTTTTAAATAGTTTTTGTTTGTGTTAATTTTACTATTTCAAGATATGTTACTGGGTTACATTGGTCAGTCATTGGTTGAGCCAGTCAAACCTTTTATTTGTTGATTGAGCTGATCTGGGGTCAGTGAGGCTTTTGAGTTACTCTGTAAAGTGGTGGTATTATTGAAGGTGGTCGTTTTGATCTGCCCTGTTAGTGGATTCTGACTGCCTTAAGGGACTGTGGACCGCATTCATAAATCACTGTCTACCTAGGAGTGTTTGAGTAAGTTCTTTTTATTACAGTGCTTCATCGTGTGAAACCAGTACTTTTAACTTGGAGTTCTCTCAGTTTTCAATGTGTTAAATTTCAAAAATGGTTCTTTATAGAATGAATGCCGAAACTTTATTCCACCGTAATTTGAATATTTACATGAGAACTCAAATGTCCATTTAATGTACTTAACAGTAAGTTACAATTATTTCTTTGTATGGTGTTTCATTTCTCATATTTGTGCCACCTTTCTTGTCCTCAACTGTAAGTTTTCTTTTTTAATTAAAAAAAAAAGTAGAAAACAAATATCTGGTGTTTTTGTCAGTGTCATGGCCTTATGTCAAGATGTTGAAAGGTATCTCTCCAAATTATTGTTCTGCTATAGTTATTTCTTTCAAAGAAGGCCTCTTGTATAGCTATTTGTTGAATTGTGTACCTACTGAATTAGTCAAAGCTCTCGCTAAAACCATTTTTTTTTCTTCCCCTCTCCCCTCCCCCCAAACTTGCTTTTGTTATGTATTGGCTTGCTAATCCTTGTGTTGAGCAGTATCAGACATCACCTTTCTTGGGGGCAGTTAGTCCACTCTTCCGCTTTCTTTGTCAAAGGGCTCCCTTAATAGGAGAAGTCAACAGGGAGGACAAAAAGGATTGAAAGTTGTATTTAATCAGGGTCAGAGAGGTGGTGTTCGGAGTGACGGGCCCACAGGCAGGCTGGCCTTTTATGCTTGCCGACGCAGATGGTCCCAGAGCATTCAGCTAAGTGAAGAGAAAGCTGCCCAGTGAAAGCTATTGTAGGGTAGCATCGTTACAGTTGAGAAAGGTTGCCAGGGGTAACTAGAGAGTATCACCAGTATCGTGTGATCACTAGTCTGTGCCATTGAAAATGCTAGACTGAGGATTGTATTGGGTCCCTTGGCATCTTGATGTTCATATGTAAGCAGTATTAGCTTACATTAGTGTTTTTTTATTTAATTTTTTTGTTTTCTTTCCTTTGTTCTTGCCATACCTTTTTTAGTACGTAAAGCATAGGTTTATTTCCATTCATGGTTATGAAAAACTGTGTCTAAGAGGATATGGTTATTTAACAATACATCTGTTACAGATATTATAGTTGATACAAATTATAGCAAATAATTCTTAATTCTTGTGAGTAAATTAAATTTAGGAAATGGGATCTAGTAGTTTTCATTTGAAGAACATGAAGTTGATTTTCCATTGCTTTAAATCTACTGTATCCCAAGATTGATAGTATTATTCTGTAGGTGATTTTAAGTAATTTGTAAAAGAATTTTTGAGGTGATCATCTGAAAGCAGAAAGTATCTTTGAGTGAAAAGTTGTGACTGAAAGCTTCCAAATATTTATGAAATTGATCTTTAATATTTTGCCTAAAGCAAAATTAAAAATATGCATCCCAAATGAACCAGAGCTGAGTAATGTAGCGATCATTTGTCTTAATTTAATATACTCTGAATATGGTTTTGATAGCCAATTTTGGAATTCCTTAATTGCAGCCTTTCTCTATCACCTGGGTACTTTAAGAAATTACTTTTATTCACAGACAAAATGTAAACATAGTAGTTTTCTGTAGTCACTGGAGAAAAATAAATAGAAATTTCTGTCTCTGTCTGGTGTAAAAGTGAAATTTAAATTGTAAGTAAAATTCAAGGTGAGGTGATGGGAGCTTTGCAAGTAATTGTTTTAACTTAAATTACCACTCAGTCAATTTAAGTTATGCCAGCCAGAACTGGTTTTGGCTTAACACCTCTTTCCTACCTGTTGGTGTAACATTGAGTGAAGATGAACATGATAACACTGTAATGCCAACCCTGGGGTTTGAGAGCTAATAACCACCAATAGAATTAAGTTATATTAAAAGTAGCATTGTTTTTATTAGTCTGTTACATGAAGTATTTACAAATGGAGTCAGCATTTCTAATTTTTAATATACATATTTAAAGAACAGACAAATTATTTTGACTTTTACAGAAAAATCTCAAACTGATATTAAAAAACTAGTTTACTTCTCTGTATCAAAATATAGCTGAGCAAACAACTTGAGTTATTTCCATAGTAAAAGCATTTATCACAAAAATGAGTGAAATTTAGAACAGGCACGCCGATGTCTAAATCATAAGGTAAAGCATTCTAGCATTTCTACAGATACAGTAATAATGCATTTCATTGGAAAACTCAACTTTTGTGTTCTTAAAAATCAACACAGAATGGGATTTCTCTTTATTTCCTAAAATGCAAATGATAAATTATAATTAGATTGTGTCACTATCTTTTTTTTATCATGGGTCATTTTTAAAATTTATAGTATGGTTGGTTATCTGCAAGACTGATGAAAAAAGATGTCTGCTGGTTTATGTCAGTTATGCTGGAGGTTGACTTTCTAGGATTTATGAAAAAAGATGGCAGTGTTGTAGCAAATTGTAATTACATTGCTTCTTTAATGAACCGTGATGAATCAAAGACTCTAATGTTATTTCGATTTGTGTCCCTTCATTTTTATATTATTGATCCAGTTTTTATTTATGTACATGATGTAACTTTGACTGAACAAATGGTAAACCGAATGAGCTCAAAGAATAGAAGGACAGACAGATTAAATGTTTGCATTCTATGTATTTTCATTTAAATTGGCCCTGTACTATGACAATCTATATAGTGAGACAGGATTGAGTTTTAAAACTTATATTCAATCCCAAGAGAGATTTCCTACCCTTTGGTCTTTGAATCACTGCAGGTGATATGAGTATGAAATGAAGTGTAATTATCTATTGTTGGCTCTCTCAGCAAAGAGTAAAAGCAGAATTGCTGTGAAGCTCACAAATATAGATAATAAATAGCTTACTTCCTTGCTAGAGCTTCCAGTTGACTTTTTAAAGACAGACTTCATGAAATTGAGTTATCCGCCAACAGTGGAGACCCTGGTCATGTTGTGGTTAAGAGCTCAGCTACTAACCAAAAAGTTCTAATCCACCAGCCACTCCTTAGAAACCTTCTGGAGCAGTTCTGCTCTGTCTTGTAGGGTCGCTATGAGCTGGAATAAATGTGATAACAAGTTTGGTTTGGTTTTTGTTCCAACATAACATTTTAAGAAGGTTAAATTGATTTAACACATATTCACTTATAACTTTAGACTGGAAATTAGAAGACAGAAGACTAATTTGGGTTTGTTGGTTGTTTGAAATTTGTTAATAAAATAATTTTTTTCAATCCTCTTTTGACTCCTGTATCATGTGAGGAGAAGATTATGAGTACTTAAATAGATACTGATAGATCCACATGGTAATACTACTCCATTTTGGTTACATATGTGATACTCTAGTATGAACATTAGTGATTGGAATGTATATCAGGACCCATTAATAATGATAGTGTCACTGGACAAGTATATCACTATATTTTAGGCACATGGAGGTGATGGTGAGAAAGTACTAGCAGCATCATCATGGCTTATGCTGTATAATGAATGTCTTCGCATGAAACACTGGAGAGTTTCTCCATTCTGGACAAAAATTCAGTACCGACTAATGCACATACTTGTCATTGTTCTTAGGTGCCATCAAGTCTATTCCACCTCATAGAGACCCTATGTAGTGGACTTTGAGCCTTTGTCAAAGATCAGGAAGGCCAGTTAATAGCATTATTATTCACGTTTATGCAGCAACCACTGATGTCAAAGAATTGAAGATTTTTATCAACATCTACAGTCTCAAATTGATCAAACATGCAGTCAAGATGCATTGATAATTACTGATGATTGAAATGTGAAAGTTAGAAATGAAGAAGGATTGGTAGTTGGAAAACATGGTATTAGTAATATAAATGATGCTGGATATCACATGATAGAATTTTGCAAGACCAGTGACTTTTCAGTTGCTAGTACCTTTTTTCACCAACATAAAAGACTACTATACAAGTAGGCTTTACCAGATGGAATACTCAGGAATCATATCTGTTTAAAGAGACTGGAAAAGTTCAGTATCATGAGTCGCAACAAGGTCATGGGGCCAACTAAGAGAACAGACCATCATTTGCTCATGTGCAAGTTCAAGTTGAAGTTGAAAATTTGAGAAAGACTATGAGAACCAAAATATGACCTTGAGTACCTTCCAGTTGAATTTAGAGCCTATCTTGAGTAAATTGGATACATTGAACACTAATCACTCAAGACCAGGAGAGTTGTGGAGTGACGTGAAGAAAACAAAAGTCGTTAAAAAGTTAGGAAAGAAAAAAATGACCCAAATGGAGATCAGAGGAGACTCTGAAACTTGCTTTTGAAAATGGAGTCGCCAAAACAAAAGGAAGAAATGACAAAGTAGAGGAGCTAGATGGAAGACTTCAAAGGGCAGCTGAAGGAGACAAAGCATTATAATGAAATTTGCAAAGACATAGAGTTCAGAAGCCAAAAAGGGAGAACACGCTTGGCATTTTTTCAAGCCGAAAGAACTGAAGAGGCAACTCAAGCCTCAAGTTGCAATACTGGAGGATTCTTTTACAGGGAGAATATTAATACCCGCAGAAAACATCAAAAGAAGGTGGGAGGAATACACAGTCACTTGTACCAAAAAGAATCGTTGAGGTTCAGCCGTTTAAGGAAATAGCTTATTATCAAGAACCAGTGATACTGAAAGAAAAAGTCCAAGCTGCACTGAAGAGATTGATGAAAAACAGGGCTCCAGGAACTGACAGAATACCAGTTGAGTTGCCTTAGCAAATGGAAGTAGCACTGAAAATACTTCTTGCTCTTTGCCAAGAATTTAGAAGACAGTGATCTGGTCAGCCAGATGGAAGAGACCCATATTTGTGCCCATATCAAAGAAAGTGATCCAACAGACTACAGAAATTATTGAAAAATATCAATATCACACACAAGTAAAATTTTGCTAAAGATCATTCAAAAGCAGCTACAGCAGCAGATCAACAGGAAAATTGCTAGAAACTCAAGCTGGGTTCACAGAGGACATGGGACAAGGATGGATCATGACTGATGGCAGAGAGTACCAGAAAGATGTTTGCTTGTGTTTTATTGACTGTGATAAGCATTGACTACATGGATCATAACAAATTATAGATAATGCTACAAAGAATTGTGGAACTTGTACATAGACCAAGAGACAGTTGTTTGAACAGAACAAGGGAATATTGTGTGTTTTAAAAGCAGGAAAAGTGTGCATCAGGGTTGTGTCACTACCATGCTTATTCAAATCTGTGTACTCAGAAAATATTACAAGAAGCTGGACTATATAAAGAAGAACATGGCATCAAGATTGGAAGAAGACTCATTAACAACCTGTGATAAGCAGGTGACACAAACTGCTTGCTGAAAGTGAAGAGAACAAAGCACTTAAAAAATGAAGATCAAAGACCACAGCCTTCAGTATGGATTACACTTCAACATACAGAGAACAAAAATCCTCACAACTGAATCAGTAAGCAATATCATGATAGACACAGAACAGATTAAACTTGTCAAGACTTGCATTTTACTTGTATCCATGATCAACGCTAACAGCAATCAGTCAATGAAAGGACACGTGACATTGAGCAAATCTGCAAAAAAAAACTTCCTTAAATTGTCAAAAAGAAAGGATACCACTCTGGGGAATAAGGTGCATGCAGAGTCATGGTGTTTGCAGTCCCCTCATATGCATGTAAAAGCTGACCAGTGAATAAAATAGAGGGTTGTCAGTAAAAAGGAAGACCCACCATGAGAGGAGGTGACACAGTGGCTACAACAATGAGGTCAAGCATGACAACAATTGTAAGGATGATGCATGACTGGGCAGTGTTTTATTCTGTTATACAAAGGGTTGCCATGAATCTGAGCCAACTCAACAGTATCTAATAACAACAACAGCAAAAACTCTATAGTAGGTTCTGAGAACAGATAGTTTGAGGCCTCCTACTTTAATGCTTTAATCATCTGGGGCCTCTTGGCTTTCCATTTTTTCTGTCTTGTTAAAGAATGCTGTTGATAATTTTGAATCAGAATTGCATTGCATTTATAGATTGTTTTGAGCAGAATTAACATTTTCACAATATTGAATCTACGTATCCATGAGCATGGTATGTTTCTACATTTATATAGGTCTTTTTTGGTTTCTTGCAGTGGTGTTTTGTGTTGTATAGGTTTTTTTTGGTGTATGTGGTTAGATTTATTCTTCAGTATTTGATTTACTTTTTTGGAGGCTATTATAAATGGTATTGCTTTCCTGATTTCCTTTTCATAGTTCTTCTTCCTCACCAATTTGGGTGACTTTTATTCCTTTTTGTTGCTGAATTGCCCTAGCTAGGACTACCTGCACAACGTTAAGTGAAAGTGTTGATAAAATGTATCGTTATCTTGTTCGCCTTCTCATTGAGAATGTTTTCAGCCTCTCTCCATTGAGAATAATGTTGGCTATTGGTTTTGTATACATACTGTTTCTTATGTCAAGGAATTTCCTTTCGATTTCTATGTTATTGACAGTTTTTTTAATCAGGAATGAGGGTTGGACTTTACTTAATGCATTTTCTGTGTCAATTGAAGTGATCGTTTGGTTCTTTCCCTTTGTTTTATTTATGTGGTAGATTATATTGATTAATTTTCTAATGTTGAACTAGCCTTAGATACCTGGTATGAATCCCACTTCATTGTAGTATTTTTTTATGATACCAAACTGAATTCGTGAGTAGAATTTTATTGAAATTTTTGCAAATGTATCCATGAGAGATACAGTTAAATTTTCTTTTTTTGTGTGCTGTCTTTCCCTGGTTTTGATGTCAGGGTTATGCTGGCTTCATAGAATGAATTTGGAAGTATCTATTTTTCTGTACTCTGAAACAGTTTGAGTAGTACTTGTGTGAAGTGTTCTCTGAATATTTGCTACAATTCTCTAGTGAAGCCGTCCAGGGCAGAACTTGTTTTTTATTGAGTTTCTTTGTAATTACCTTTTCAACTTTTTTTTGTTATGAATCTGTTCAGATTTTCTACCTGTTTCTGTTAATTTAGGTAGATAGTTTGTTTCTTGAAATCTGTCCATTGCCTCTAGATTTTCAAGTTTGCTGGAGTAGTTTTTCATAGTGCTGTTATGATCCTTTTTATTTCAGTTGGGCCTGTTTGTAATGCTCCTCATGTCATTTCTTACTTGGGTTACTTGCTTCCTTGCTTATTTACTTATATTCATTTTTTGGCAGTTTGGACAGTGGTTTGTCGATTTTGTTCATCGTTTCAAAGAGCCAACTATTGTTTTTGTTGATTCTGTTGTTTCTCCGTTCTCTGTTTCATTCATTGCTGTTCTGATCTTTATCATTTCCTTCATTCTGGGGGGCTATAGGCTTCTTTTGCTGTTCTCCTATTTGTTTAGGTTGTAAAGCTAACAATTTGATTTTATCCTTTCCTTTATGATGTGTGCATATTGGTGTTTAGTGTCCTCTGATTGCTGTTTTTGTTGTGTCTCAAAGGTTTTGAAAAGATACATTTCATTCTCATTTGATTCTAGAAATTTTTGGATTGCGATTGTGATTTCTTCTCTTACCCAGTGGTTTTTAAGCAAGGTATTACTCAGTTACCATGTTTTTTTTTCCTTTTCCTATTAATTTCTACTTTGGTGACATTGCAGTGAAAGAAGATGCTTTGTATTATCTCATAGTTTGGGGTTTATTGAAGATTACTTTGTAGTCTAAGATGTGTTCTATTCTGGGGAATGTTCCACAAGTGTTGGAAAAGATTATGTACATTGGTGCTATTGGGTAGACTGTTACCTATATGTGGGTCTGTGAGATCACATTGGTTGATGGTGGCATTTAAGTCTATGTATTTTTGTTGAATATCCTTTCTGATCCATCCTTTTTTGAGAGTGATATGTTGAAGGCTCCTGCTACAGCTGTGGAACTATCAGTTTCTCTTTGTGGTGCTGTTAGAGTGTTACGTATTTTGGATCCACAACATCATGTTCATTGTGTGTGTTGGTTATATCATCATGGTGGATTGTTCCTTTAATCATTATATAATGTCCTTCCTTGTCTTTCACAGTGGTGTTTGCCTTACAGTGTATTTTACTGTAAAAGAGATACAAATATCAATCCTGGAACCATGGACATATAATGAAAGATGAAGAACTAGGTCAAGCATAGAAAAGAAGATAACACAACTAAAGGATTTACAGTAGTGAACCACAGGTGTCAATCTGTAAATGACACAATAACATCAGAACAATAAAACAGGGGATGGATGATGTAGGTATAGAATTTTCAAATGGAGAGGAAGTCAAGGTGCTATTAAGTAATTTAAACCTGTGAAGACAGTGGTAAAGCTCTGCCCCTCTTTTACAGGGGCAGTTAGTGTTGCCCCCCCGCTCTTTTTTGATTGCTGTTTGTTTGATATATTTTTTCTACTCTTTGATTTTTAACATATTTATGTCTTTGTTTTAAAGGTGTGTCTCTTGTAGACAGCACGTTGATGGTTCTTAGTTTGTTTTTAGTTTTAAATGTTATTTTATAACCCTCTGTGCATTTTGTTCACTGTGATTATTGCTAGGTATGAGTTGATTGCTGTCATTTTGTAGCGCTTCTGTTTTTCGTCAGTGTAGTTACTCTCCTGTGCTAAGTTCCTTTTGTTTGTGGATTTTCTTTTCATTTCTTTCATTTTTGTAGATTTTGTGTTTACTGAGACTTTAAATTTTTTTCATGTTGGTGAGTAGGTTTGTTGTGTTTCTTTATAGTTTCTTTGAGCTTTACCACTGCCTTCGTAGGTTTAAATTACTTAATAGCACCTTGACTTCCTCTCCACTTGAAAATTCTATACCTACATTTCATCCATCCCCTGTTTTATTGTTCTGATGTTATTGTGTCATTTACAGATTGGTGTCTGTGGTTCACTATTGTAAATCCTTTAGTTGTGTTATCTTCTTTTCTATGCTTGATCTAGTTCTTCATCTTTCATTATATGTCCATGGTTCCAGGATTGATATTTGTATCTCTTTTACTTAGTTTTTCAGGTCTTTATTCTGGAGGGATGGCATGATGCATCTGTGTCTAGTGCCGTGTTGGCTCTGCCTCCATTGACAGATTATTGGAAGTAGATTGCCAGCCCTGTTTTCCTAGTTGACCTTATCTGGAAGCTCTGCTGAAGCCTTTTCAGTGTCAGGGTAACTCCCAAGGTGGTGACTACACGTATAAAGTGCATTAACCTGGAATGGAACCCAGGTCTCCTGCATAAAAGGTGAGAGTTCTACCAGTGAACCACCAGTGTCCCCCGAGAATTCTCTTGCATTTGAAATTAGATAAAGGACATAAAAATATTTTTAAACTGTAAAGTGTAGTGTGCGTATGAATGACAGTCGTTGTCATCATTAACTCTGTTAGCATTGCTGCCACTGCTGCTGCCCTATAACTGCTGTCAGAACAGCCAGCTGCTAGGTGTATATCTTGGTATCTGACAATGTACATTCAGTACATCAGGGAAAAAATATTATAATAATTGAATAAATATTAAGAGATAAACATGATAGGACTCTTCTTCTCCTCTTGGTGAATATTTCCTGTTACATTTCCTGTGTTTTGATTCATTTCATCAGTATGAGAATAGATCACTTTTGTTAGGTTCCAGAATGTGAGTATTAGAAGAATGAACAAGTGAACTTTAGTAGTTAAGTTTGATCAAGGAAAGTGGTAGGAACATGAGATAGTGGTAGGAACATGAGATAGCAGTGGTAGGAATGTGAGATAGCAGTGTTCCGTAACTAGCTACTGATTCAGGCTGACACCTTCGCAACTGTCTTGCAGGGGAGGGGTGGATCCCCACAGCTGGAGGCTCTCCAGAGGCATTTGTAGTTGGGAGTCCAGAAGGGGAGGAGGGCAGGGGACCCCCCCAGGGAAAAGGGGAGGAAGGTTTATATGTTCCCAAGTGATGTCTGTGTGCAGCAAGGTTGAGGGAGTATCTGAGTATGAGAGCTGGAAAGGTCAACAGCAGCTTGAAATTCTTTTAACTACAGTGTATTGTCTAGGGCTAACAGATGTTAGACACAGTTTCAAGGAGTAGATAAAGAAAGAAGACTCTACATAGCTAAAAATCTGTTTCTTGGGGCTGTTGTTATTGTTATCTGCCATGCAGTCAATTCTGTCTCTTTAGAGACCCTGTAGAGCAAAGTAGAACTGACTGTAAGGTTTCCAAGGAGTGGCTGGTTGATTTGAACTGCTGACCTTTTGGTTAGCAACTGTAGTTCTTAACCACGGAGCCACCAGGGCTCCCTTTTGAAACAGTTAAATGTGTTAAAATTTGAGATTGGTGCAGCCAGGCTTTTTGGAGTATAGGGGTCCAACTTGCTATAAGAAATAAACAACCTGGGCCAGTACAGAAACACCTTCTTTGACTCATTTACATGATAGTGTCTTTGCCCTGCCAGATATTCTGAAGAGTGTTGTGGGAATTGGCTTGAGATCTTTGTAAAATAATGAATGTCATGATAACAGAATTTTTTCTTTCAGTAAACATTTTTAATCAACTTGTTCACATCAACTTTATCAGGTGACTTTTAATAAGGAATATGTTTTTCCCAGAGACACAGTGTTTTTATTATTTACACGATAAAACCAGGGTAATATGTCAGTACTGACTAGATTTGCTCTCTAGCTTCCAGACAACAGCCTTATAAAACTTGCCATTCAAATTCTTCATGAGTCTGCAGTCATTACAAATTGTTATAGGTCATAGATCTTTGTATTTTCTTCCCAAATTGTCAAAAACTAATGCCATATGTTAGTCTGCTTTATATATTATTTTTCTTTACACTTGCCAGTGGCCTTTAGCAGTGGTTCTCGAAATGTGATCTGTGTACCACTGGGGGTCCCTGAGTCCCTTTCAAAGGGTCTTTGAGGTCGAATCAATTTTCTTAATAATACTAAGAAATTAATGCCTTTTTCACTGTGTTGACATTTGTATTGATGGTGCAAAAGCCACAATGAGTAAAACTACCAACTCCTTAGCATGGAACCAAGACAGTGGCACTGGATCATACCATCCATTGCTATCGAGTTGACTTTGACTCAATAGTGACCCTATAAGACAGAGTAGAACTGCCCCATATGGTTTCCAAGGAGTGGCTGATAGATTCAGACTGCCAACCTGTTAGTTAATAGCTGATCTCTTAACCAGTGTGCCACCAGGGCTCTGTACTAGTACTGGTCATTGTAGTCTTCATTTCTATGCTCTGGGTTTTTTTGTTTGTTTTTAATAACAGAAAAAACTATTTTCAGAATATTATTGATCAAGCAGCAAAAATTAATTTTACTTGACTGCTAACCCTAAGGTTGGCAAATCAAATTCACTCAGAGGATCCTAGGAAGAAGAGCCCGCCAGTCTATTTCTGAAGAATTAGCCATTGAAAACTATGTGACCCACAGTTCTCTGACACACGTAGGGTGGCCGTGAGTCAGAGCCAACTCGGGCAGCTGGTACCGGTGTGTATAAACTGCTGTCAAGATCTGTTAGCAGAAGTGAATTAGACCGGGTAGTGGCCCTGTAGCTTGTTGCCTAGTTGGGGAAATAGTCACCTGCACACAGATGACGATAACATAAAGCAGGCTGTAACAAGCACCCCTAGCGATTTCTTCTCCCTCCTTTGCCTTCCCCATAGGCAGGTGCTCTTCCTATCCTCCTCATACAGTTCTAGTATTGGTTAGGTTAATGTTAAGTGTTTACGTTATTATAACTATATAAATATTGAGTAACTCAACCACATAGTGATAGATTTTCCTTTCCTCTTTTTCTTACCTACAGCAGCTAATTTTTGTTTTTCTTCAGCTTAGTATTCATGTACTTATCAGTAAATCACCTCAAAATTCATGTTCTCTGATCTGAGTCTCCTCCCAGGATGCTTAGACACTTTGGGGGTTCCATCAGTCTAATCTGTCTTAGAGAGATTCTGACTGCTCCAGCCTGTACCAGCCGTTCTCTGTGCTAACTGGTGCACCATAATAGCTCTGGGATCTTGTCTCACTCTCATCCTGAGGGCTCCCTTTTTTTTTTCCTCCTATCATAGAGATTGAATTTTCTGCATTTCTTTCATCTTTTCATTGTTTACTTCCTCATTTTCGAAGAGCTCATCTTCAGGAATATCCTGACTAAGGATGTATGGGTGCAGAACTCTTTAAGTTGAAAATTTTTTTCCTTCAAACTTTTGATGGTATTGTTCCATTGCTTCCTAGTTTCTAGCATTGTAGACATGTCTAAAGCCGTTCTGATGTCTGTTCCTTTTCATTGCAATGTGCTTTTTCTGTTTGGAAACATGTAAAATACTTGCTTTGTATCTTGGTCTAGATTTCTTTTCTTCTACTCTGCTGGGTACTTGGTAGACCCTTTCATTCTAGAAATACATGTACTTCCTTTCTAAGAAGTAGTCTTCAGTTGTTTCTTCAGTGAGTCTCTTTTTTATTCTCTTTGTCTAGAATACACTTTTCACATATTGGACCTGAATTTATCTTCTGCTTTTCTTTATCTATCCTACTTTCTGTCTTTGTCTCTTTGAATACTTCGTTGTAGCTTTCCTCAACTTTATTTCCCACATTCATTGAGATTCTTATTTTTGCTATTACGTTTTTTATTTTCCAAAGGTGAGTGTTTGCGTCTGTCTGTCTGCCTTTCTCTTTCCTCATCTCCCTGTTTCATCTCTCACCCTCCCTGTTTCCTTTTCTTTATCTCATCCACATTCTCTGTTATCTGAATTATTTTTTAATTTTTATTTTTTTATTTGATATGACTCAGTGAAAATGTACATTCCTGTACAAATTTACATGCCCACCTATATGCAGCTTCCACTGCTCTCCTGAATGTTTTTTTAAAAAACTGTATGTATGAATGTGTTTCTGAATTTAGGAAATAGAAAAATAATTTGGGGTTGATTTAGTGATAAGAATATAGAAAATTAAGTTTAAATAGCAAGATGATAACATAGAACTTTTTTTTTATTATGGGTACAGTGGAAGCTCTGCTGGCATAGTGGTTAAGTTCCTCAGTGCTAACCAAAAGGTAGGCAGTTCAAATCCACTAGGCGCACCTTGAAAACTCTATGGGGCAGTTCTGCTCTGTCCTATAGGGTTGCAGTGGGTTTGGTTTTGTTGTATGGGTACAGTATTTTATCTCTTAGAGAATATTCGTGATTTTACTTTAAATTTTCTTATTTCTTTAAAGTCTGCTTTTCCCAAGTTGCGTTTTCTGGATTTTGTTTATCGTAGTCTCTAGCTTTGTATTTAGGCTTTTCTCAGTTATTTGACAATTCTTAGTTGTTTGCTGCTGATTAAAAGTGAGACACTAAAAAAGGATTTGAATACCCAGAACTTGTGTGTTGGCAGATGTCTTAACTAATACTGCTATAACAGAAATATACCACTGTCAGAGTTTAGAAAGATGAATTAGTCCTAATTCAGGGTGCCAACTATAGGAGAAGGCCTCCTATCTCTTTTGGCTCTAGAGGAAGATCCTTCTGTTTTTGAGGTTCTGCTTCTGAGTGATCTTCACGTGGCGTTGCATCTCTCTTCCCCCATCTCTGCTTCTCTTGCTTACTTGCTTAATCTCTTTTGTATCTCAAAAGAGATTTACTCAAGACAACACCTTACACTAATCCTGCCTCACTGATATAAACACAGACAGCCCATTCCCGCGTGGAATTATAACCACAGGCATAGAGGCTAGAGATTGCAACACAAATTTTGGGAGGACACAATTCAGTCCATAACTAGGGGCTTGCCAACACGACTTTCATTTTTAGAGATAACTCCTCACAAGAGTGTTTCTTAAGACTTCTAGACTGTTTAGATTCCTTGAAAAGGGTGAGTATTTGAATATTCTCTCTGGAGGGTAAAGCATCCAATATGTGTATATTCACTTAATCCTGTTATTTCTGTATAATACTCTTGTCTCCAGTTTATCTGGTGTCTCCCAGTCCCATAATCTTCAGTTTTACTTATTCTGTCTAGAAAGTATACTTCTAGTCATTTGCTAGGGTAACAAAAAGATAGTTAACCCTGTTGCATGGAGTGGGGAGAGGAACTTGGAGAATATTTGACTCTTCACAAGGAGTTTCATTAAATTCTTACCTACTTTTTGAAGTACCTAGTACAGCCAATTATAGGGATTCTACAGTGCAACTAAACTTTAGTTTTAAGCTCCCTGCTACTTAAGGGTTAGGTTTTTTGTTTGTTTGTTTTGTTGGTCATATCATTTGAATGTTGGGCCTTAACGAATCGACAAAAATTTGTTAAGTTATCAAGGCAGAAGCAGGATCCAGTAATGTGTGAGCATTGTTTTAGTCAGCTCGTACGGCGCTAACAGAAACCACCGCAAGTGGATGGCGTTAGCAAAGGGAAGTTTGTTCTTACACAGACTAGTAGTTTACATGTCCCCATTCAGGCTGTCGGCTCCAGAGGAAGGCTTTCCCCCTTGTCGGCTCTGGAAGAAAGTCCTTGTATTTCTTCAGTGTTTGGTCAGAGAGCATCTTGGCACAGGAACTTCAGGTCTGAAGGAGGCACTCTATTCCCAGTGCTGCTTTCTTGATGGTATTAGATTCCCAACTCCCTACTTGCTTCCCTTTCCTTTTATCTCTCATGAGATAAAAGGATAAAAGGTGGTACAATTCACACTCCAGGGAAACTCCTTTTACAGTTGAGCAGGGATGTGATCTTAGGAAGGGATTTACAGTCCCAGTCTAATCCTCTTTAACACACAGCATAGGAAAATTGCATGATGGAGGGCAATCATAAAATTTTGGCAATCATGGCTTAGGCAAATGGCTACACACATTTTTGGGGGGACACAGTTCAACCCATGACAAGCATCAAATGGAGAAGAGTGTGGGAGTCATCAGAAATAAAGATTTAAAATATAGATTAAAACCTGGTATAGGGGATAGAGGAGCTGGTCTTTAACTGTTAATTTTAGGAGCTTTAATTTCTGTTCTAGGAGTAGTTAGGACATAGAAGTTTTGGGGTGGGAAATTGACTTGATGGAAGTTTTACTGCAAATTAGAGGACTTAAGTTCAGAGTCTGAGACCATATATATCATGGAAGATGTCTCATTAGACCTTTTCTTCATATTTTGAGCAGTTGACTTTCATTATGACTTTGAGGAGTATGCTTTACTTCACTGTTCTTCAGTTTCTTCATTTGTAAAACAGGACAATTTTACATTAGAACTCTTTATGCCTGACTTGCAGAGTTTTTATGTGTATCAGATGAGAGATATAAGGATAATGTTTGAGGTAGTATCTGTCTTCACAGTAGAAGGTTATGAGAACCTTCCAGTGGAGTTAGGTCACAGGTTTGAGAGGGAGCTCAAAGGTGATTCAGAATATTTAAAGTTGAATTTAGGGGATAAAGAGAAATCAGTTCCAGATTATTGTGCAGGTTTGTATTTTGGTAACAAATTTGGGTACTTGGGGAGACATGTATAAGACAGGTCGTTAAAAATCCAAACCTTCAATAGAATTACGGGCCTGAGAATCACAGCACAGCACAGAAGTTAGACTAGAGGAAGGTGGCCAAAGATAAGTGCCAAGGACCAAGCAGGCGGGTCACGGGTGTCTATTGAAGACGGACCCTCCACAGGGAGAGAAAGTGGTGAGAAAACAGAAGAGCAACTACTGGGCTCGCTTTCTGGGGTCAGGACTGGTCAGGACTGGGGTCAGACCAGTGCTTTAAACTGTAGGTGGGCCCCTTGTTCAAAAAATAGGAGAGAAAGTGCAGCTACAGGTACTAATATTTAGTGCTTTTTCCTGTAGGGATATATTCTGACTTATAAAACATAATAAAAGTATGAGGCAGGAGTAAGACCATAAACTTAAATATTGCAAAAAAAAAAATTGGCGTTAAAATTTTGTATAATACACTGGGCATTATGATTTTATATAATACAGTAATGTGGTACCTTGAATAATCGTGATTTTTGTGGCTCATGGTTTTATAAATTCTTTTATTAGGTCCTCACCATTTATATTCTTAAGCAACTTCATTTGTGACTGATGTAAGTGAAAACGGTGTCACTCTTGGTAGATGCAAGTTTGCAAAATTGTTTTTCATTCCTTTAAAATAAACTAATGACTGGTGATTCCCTGCCCCTAAATATTTCCATGATATATTCCAGTTTTGTATAAAAAAGGAAATCACTCTAATTCCCAGTGTCCAGAGATTTCCACTATTTGAATGTAAAAAAAAAAACAAAAACACTAAAAACCTCTTACCATCCACTTGGTTCTGACTCATAATGATCCTATGGAACAGGGTAGAACTGTCCCTTAGGGCTTCCAGGGAGCAGCTGTTGGATTCCAACTGCTGCCTTTTTGGTTAATAGCCAAGCTTATGACCACTCTGCAAGCAGGGCTCCTTTTGTATATTCGGGGAGGGCTGTATTGATTATTAGTATCTATCTTGAGTTTGAGGTAAAGGAGAAATGGGGTGTTGAAAAAAATGAATATAGCTGTCTTTCTTTATATGTACATCGAAAACCAAAGCTGCTGTTGAGTTCATTCCTACTCAGTGACCCTATAGACAGAGTAGAATTGCCCCATAGAGTTTCTAAGGAGCACCTGGAGGATTTGAACTGCTGACATTTTGGTTAACAGCTCTAGCACTTAACCACTGTGCCACCAAGGTTTCCATATATATACAGGTAGAGCTGTGTTCATTTTTTCAAAAATGCCCAATTTCTCCTCTACCCCAACCCCAGGTAACTATCAGTCTTCATATAACTGGGATCATATATGTGCTTTTGAGTGTGACTTTCACTCAGCATAATAATTTGAAGGTTCATCTGTGTGGTGGCATGTATCACAACTTCATTTCTCTTTATAACTAGTACTCCATTGTATGGACATCCTACATTTTGTTTATCCATTTATTTATTGAAGACTCTTGGGTTGTTTCCCCCTTTGGGCTGTTGTGAATAATGCTGTAAAGAACATTAGTGTGTTTGAGTTGCTCTTTTCAGTTCTTTTGAGTATACTGTGTACCTAGGAGCAGAATCCTGAGTCAAATGGTAATTCTGCACTCTGACTTTTTTAGGAACTACTGAACTGTTTTCCACAGCAGTTGCACTATTTTATATTCCCATCAGCAGTGTACAGGTGTTCTAATTTTGCACAAATGCTTAGTATGTTTTGCTTTTACAAGTAATTTTGAAAACAGCCTGCTGATGGAGCTGTTACTGGAACTCTTGAGCATTTTATAGCATTGTGATAAATTTCTGGTAAACTGTTTGAAAAAAAAAAGTTCAGTACATGTAGACCCAAAAATTACAGAAGTTTTTCTTAAAAGGTTTGACTTGAATAGGATTCAGTTTTGTGTAAGCATAAATTTGATTGTACGTGTAAATTTATACAGTGGTGTTTAAATATTTCCTCTATTTCCTGTAACTTGTGGAGGTCCTACAAGAAACTGTCTTCATGACTTGTATATAATTCAAACAGCCTGTTTATACATTCTATCACTGTATCTTCAATTACAAGGAAAATTAATTTTAAAATTGTCTTCCTTGTTGATAATTGGTTCATCCAAAGCTTCTTATGAAAGTAGTGTTCTTTATCATTAAATGTTAAAATCTTTACATTTAATTTCTGGATATTTCCTTCTGGATATTTGCTTTGAAATGTTACAGCACTTTTCAAAACTGGGGATCTTAAACTCTTTGAAGAATTCTAATAACTCATGCTAATATTATCTGCCAATGTGTATGTTTTTACTGTATAAAATTCTCTGGTAAAGTTTACTGTGTGAGCACCAGCACTTTCTGTCCAGGCTGAAGGGTTATTATTTGTGCAGATGTCACTGGCATGGGTTAGGGGCACAGACGGGCAAGCTGGCCTCTGACTTCCTGTCCCTATGCAGAACCCCTCCTCTGTCTTGGTGCCACTGCTGCTGTTGCCACCCCCAGTCTCAGCTCTGCCCTGGCTGCCCCTTCAACGCCCTTTGGTACCCTACACTTCCCAGATTTGCACGTGATCTGAGTGACAAGGACAACTTCTTAGTTTATGTGCTGCCATCTGGCATGGATCCCCTCTGTTCTTTGCTCCATAGTCCCATCATTCTTCAATTAAAAACCACATATTAAAAGACAAAATTATTGGGAATCCAGTATGACAACAGCAGAGCATTAAATCAGACTTGGAACCCTTCGTAGAGTGGGGCCATGTGTGACTGCAGAAGTCACATTCCCAGGAAGCTGGCCCAAACCAGAATCTAATTGTACAAAAAAATTTGATGCCAACTTACCTTTCTATCAGGCCATTTGGGACTTCCTTAAAAGGAACCACTTGACCTTAATGGGGCATGCAAATGTTCCCTGAGTTTGCCTGTTGGAAAAAAACTGCCTTCTGGGTGGAGGCTTGTATCTCCACTAGAAGCCTTATGAAAGGTGGACTCTGCAGCAGCCAGGACTGTAACTGTCTGAATTAGGCTGGGGTTCCTGAAGGTGGGTCTTTCAATGAAGTTCAGGTGAACATCTGTCAGAATACTGTGTTGATTTAGTTTTCTGTTTTGTTCTTCAATTACTACTTGAATTTTGTTATTATTTGTTTTCCTTTCTGTTTTGGTTCAAGAGAAAAGACCACGGATTATTGTTTAGCTCTGGCCCCTAGTGACTTGATTAATTTTGTTTTCATACATATGTAGCCCCAAAAGATGCAGTGATTAAACATTAGACTGCAAGAGAAAAGGATGTGGTGATCTGCTACCATAGAGAGTACAGCCTGGGAAACCCTGGGGGGCAGTTCAACTCTGTCATATAGGGTCACTGTGAGTTGGAGTCAACTTGACTGCACTGCACACAGCATCCTCTAATGATCGTCAGTGCTAGTAACCACAATTCGGCAGTTGCTGATACCACAGCTTTCTTCTTTACACAGGTACCCATGTGAGGGAGAGTTTTAAAACTGACAATCAAAAAAAGTGTCTTATAAAGCCTCTTCCCACCCCACCCCCCACCCCCGCAACAGCATTGTTAAGAGGCAGTTTCTACAGCTAGGATGCCTTTTATCCTTGTTAAAATGGACTGGTGTTTAAGTGAAGAAACAACCAGTCTGTGTACAAAAGGTAAAGAAATCCAAGTCAATATAGATTGCAGGGTATACTCAGCTACTGCTTGGCTTCCTATTTTGCAAAATCATATCAGTGAACTAGTATAGTAGCTGGTGCTTTGTCCTTCCCTTATCCCCATACCCTTGGCCGAAGAAACTTAAATCAGAACTTCTCAACCAATTTGTTGAAGCATTGCTGTGACAGGAGAAAGTTACAGGTGAGCAAGATCTTGATTCCCTCTGTCCTCCCCATGGCCTGGGAGGGCCTGAGGCCTTCAGAGCTTCTGGGCTGGCTGTCCCTGATGGAAGGAGATTTCCTCATTACCCTAATATGGTATAAAAAATAGCTTTTTCTTTGGATGCCATCGCATGAGAAAGGCTTGAAGATAAGGCCTCAAACCTCAAAGCAGAAACTTGTAAGGAAATGAAAGGCTGCCTATTATTTCCATTGTCCTTTTTCAGTATTTTCTCCAGATTCTCCAACTGAATATACTGATGCAAATAATCGATGTGAAGAGACTTAAAGTCGTTTGACGTTCTTATGATTATTATGTTAATAGGAACCACAGCACTTGAGTAAATGAGGATTTGACTCTTGAAACAGAAAGAAATGACCAATTTGACCTCAGTCTCAAACTCTTCATTCCTTGGATGAAAAAAAGTTCAGCTTAAAAGGAAGAAATTATGCTACTGTATACAGTCTCTTAACATTAGAAAAGTTTTAAGTGTATCATACCTTGGATGAAAGCAAAACAGGCCTTACTGATCATTGTGGTCGTATCTTTGCAATAGGATTCTTCAAATTTAACATAGGCAACACAGTTTCTAAAGGGAAGTATAATTGAAAGATAGGCGTAATCCAAGAGGAAGTGTTGGGTTTTGGAGTCTGTCAGTACAGGAGATGATTTTTTTTTTTAAATCCTTTTGTAAATTGTATTCTACTTAAATGACATTCACTCTATCTGTGAATTTATTTTGATAATAAGTTTAGGTAACTGAAAGTTTAAGTAAATTGTAGGAAAATATTTACAAAAAATGCATTGGACTATAAGAAGGTAGTAGGTACACATTAGTAGTCGTAATGACTACATTCGCTAGTTATAGGTGTTCTGTTTATCTGACAGGAGCAGGAAAGTTAGCCTCATTTTATGAGCTCCAATTTGGTTATATAGAAATTTCCCTTTCTAGTAACCTGTAATGACTGAACTTTATTATACTTCATCTATTACTTAGAATTTTAACAGCAGTGTCTTTACTGCTTCGTTAGTTGAAAATGACAAGTGTAAGCAAGGTAAGACTGTGCCCTGGCCAAGGAAGGCGTTCGCATCGTCCCAGTTTGCTCGCAGCTGCAGTGGTGAGCTGCCCTCTCCTGGTCATCTGCACCATCCAGATCTCCCAGTGGATCATAGTGTAGTCAGACTTTATGCCAAAGAAGTAAATATTTTAATTGTGTCTTTGATACCAAGAATATCCTGGTACCGATACTATAAAGCTCTGTTGTAGTTCCTTTTCAAAGAATCGTTAACAGAAAAGATGGGGTCATCTTTTCTTCCCCACTTCTTGTTTATTCTTTATTCTTTCCAGCTGTAATTTTTCCCATTTCTTAAGTCTTAATGGGCTTAATCTATGCTGTTATTTGTTTACTAATTCTTAAGATTTACTTTGAAGAAATTCCTTGGTATGTTCATCCCTTTGCAGAAAAGGAGAGTTTTTTTGAAACTACTTCAAATTAGTAAATTAACCCGGATAGTGTTCTCATAGAAAGCATTTCCTATGTATTTTCTTAAAGATGGGATGAAATTTTCCCTACCCCAGTCAGTAATTTCATATTGGGAGATGAATTTACTAATGATTATTACTAAAGCCACAGTTTATGTTTTTTAGTTTTTGTTCTAAATTCTTCATTCTTATTTCTTATAAACCCATCCTTACTTATTTTAAACTCTGACATTATGGACCTGCGAGATTAACACTAATGACTATGGAGCTCATGTCTCAGTGGTTGATTTCAGCTGCTTAAGGTCAGCAGTTCAAGTCCACTAGCTGCTCCATGGAAGCTGTATGGGAAAGTTCTACTCTGCCCGGTAGGGTCTCTGTAAGTTGGAGTTCATTTGATGGCAGCAAGTTTTTTTTTTTAAGTGATTCCTAGCAAAACTTTAATAACCAGGGTATTGGAGACTATCTTTCAGAATTTTGCTTTTTTGTTTGTAAGTAGCGGTTTATCCATTCCTTAAATACCTTGCATTTAAAAAATGGGGGAGAAAACTCTTTGTTTTTTGTTGTATTTCCCAGTTAAAATTGTAGATTACTAGTAGTTGTTATCTCAATTAAAGATTTATAGAAGACTTTTTATGACAAATACTATTTTTAAAGTTTGTATCTCATTCTTTAAAAGTGCTAATACATCATTATAAAGAAAAGGTACTGATGCCATATGTTGTTCTAAAAATCCCACAGTGAGATCAAAGGAACAGAGATGGAAACCTTTAAATTTTTTTCATTTGTTAATAATTTTACCTTTCAGTTTTATGTAATTATTTTTTACTTGGCAAATTTCATTGTGTACTACAAATGGTATAAATGTGGAGAGGACTGTGAGTACCAACTAATTTGGGTATTGGAAATTGATTTATTTCTATGTTAGATAGAATTTATTTTCATTTTCAAGTAAAAAAGAAAAAGAATCCAACAGATTATTCAGTTCTGAGAGCATTTAAGACCTTAGTCAGTATTTTAGAATTATTTATGAAGCAAAATACCATAAACAATATTTATGTTTAGAAAATTTGTAAATCAGGTAAACCCTGTAGACTGTCATAGAAAGGAATTCTTCCCAACAGGGATAGATCTTTTGCTCCTTCACTACTCAGCTACTCTGTTTTGTCTTAGTAGAGTTTTATAGATAGCTAAAACTTGATCTTCTTAATTTTATCATTCAGGAGAAGGGAGAGGATTCTTTCTGTGATTTGTGCCTTACATTTGTGTAGTCTTCATACAAAATCGCTCTGCTTGTCATTGGTGATGAAATTAAATCCTGGAACACCTGATTTTGAGCCATACTTTGTGACTTTCTAGTTATGTAACAAACTTGCCCAGTTTCCTCTTTTACAAAATAAATATTACTTCCCATACTGAATGCTTTGATTAAAAATTTTGATAAAAATATTGAGTATCTTGAGAACTAGTAAATGGCAAGTAAGACATAAAATGGTAATATTACTTGTAATAAAAATGTACTTATTATTTTTTAATCCATGACATTACCAAAAGGAAAAAGGTATTATGGCTCATACTAAACTAGATTTAATGGAAGACTTCATTTGCCTTCTCATAATCACCTAATTATATTTTTGTGTTCAAGCCTGTATACTGATAAAGATTTTTTACTTGTCTTTTGGTGGAGGGCAGTAAATTGTGTTAACTTTTATGTAACCCAGTACATTTTCTGTTATCTATTATATGCAGATCAAAACAGGTTCTAAATTAAAAAAAAAAATTTCTCCATTAAATTTTTCATCCCCAACTTAGTCCAGATTGCAGAGGACTAGAAAAGCAGGCATTTTGTGTATTAGTCTACCAGTTTTTCTTACCTGACATTCTTGGAATTGAATGTTTCCTCGTAAGTAGAGATAGTAGCATAGTTTTCAAGTACTAACTAGATCTTTGTCTCAGTCTGTATTGCTTAGGGACCCGTGAATATACTGCATTTTCTGGTCTTCTCCGTAGCAGTTAGACCTGAACTCTTACCAGAGAAGAAGAAATTACTGTGAAAAGGGAAGTTAAAGGCAATATGTTTAAGGTTCAAGACAAGGCTTCTGTGACATTTGATAGTTACTTGTGACAAAACAAGCTTTAATCTTTGTATTCCTGCATTTGAGTTTGTATTTCTGAATTTATGTATGTGTGTGGCAGTGAAGAGTAGAGGATAAATTTGGTAGCCTAGGAAACCTCTATCCCATCAGGAGAGAAAACAGATGTTCTTCCTCCTGGTAAAGATCTGTAGCTATCCATTTAGCAATTATGAATCTCTCCCCTAGATAATACTCTTGAGAAAGGAGCCTTTCAGCATGCGGGATCAGGAAAAACATGACTGAGTTTTGGCTGCATCGGTTATATTCTCTTACACTTGCCCTCGCTTTTCCATGCTTTTGGTTGCTAAAAGATAGTAGAGGCTTCAGTTTGAATCATGGTGGCTACTTGTAAAGTAAGTAAAGACTAAAAGGTTTTACTTCCTAGGATCAGTGAATAGGAGACATTTGTCAAAGATCATGAGAGAGGGTTCCCCATTCCCTCACCATCAACCCAGTTCAGCTGAGCTTTTTATAATAGTACTCTAGCCTTGTTGCTTGGTTTCTTACTCTTTCATTTCTGTCTACACTGCTGTTGGACCAGTATTCCTAAAATAGAGATCTTAGTATGGCTTTCCCTTGTGCCAGTGTCTCCACACTGCATATTAAGCATAGCCTGTTTGGCCTAGAACTCAAGGCCCTCAGTATCTGGTACTACCCTATTTGTCCAGCCTGGGTGCCAGTTCTCCTTCACATAAGTCAAATTAGATGATTCCATCTTTCATAATTGGCTGCCTCTTTGCCCGTCTTGAAATCTGTCTCTGTCTCTCTCTCTCTCTGCCTTGCTCACTCTTTTGTGCCTTTCTTTTTCTTTCCCTATCCCTTGCCAAAACATTAAAGGGAGTTTTAGAGGACTTGTCATGATGCCACTTCTACTTCTTTAAGGTCGGGCTTAGAAGAAAGCAGGAGTTGTAACTTTCCAAAAGAATATGGTAAAAGCAACGCTTGAATTCCTTTTTTAAACTAGTAAGATTTAACCTACCTCATTTATGTATTTAGCTAAGAATACAGGAGTAACCTTCCCAAATGTAGATGCTTAATATGTAAAATCCATTACTATATTAAAGAAGTCTCTCTTTTTCTGGACAATGTCAGAATACAGGTTTATTATAATAGTAGATCAGAGAGTTTTTGTTTGATTTAATTATAAGTTGGCAGAAAATGTACAAAATTACAGGTGAACAATTCTTCTGTAAAGCATGTATTAGCAAATATCTCTCTAAAATTATGATTAACATTAAGCAACTCGAATTCACCATCTTATAAAAGAGAATCTGTAGATTCCAAGTATATCAACATAGTATAAATAGAATTGGAAAAACCTTAAGTATAATATCAATAGCTTATCTTTCCTATTACATGAAATGAGATAACCAATGTAGACATTTTCTGATGGCCGAGTCTGTCCACCATGCTGCTTATGGCATTATAATAGAAACAGTTAGTCACTGTAGCTTGCATCTAAAACAAAATTCAGAGCCTACTAGGCTCTGCTTTTAGGCAGTTCTGCAGGTACTGCCCACCTTGCTGTGTATATAAGAAGTAAGTAGTACTTCCTGCATGTAGACCTCAGAAAACACAGCTCAGCAGCCTTGAAATGTATAATACACTGTTGCTTTGTAGAGCAGTACATACCCTCTTTGAACAGGAACATCTTTCAGCTCAGAGGATGTGAACTAATAAAAACCTATGGATTCCTTAATTTGGGAAAATTCTGTATGTCTAAGAAAGATGGTCCACTGTTTGGGAAGAAAGAGCTCTAGAAAAACATTTAAACTCTCCATGCTTCTGCATATAACATTTTCAGTGATACCACCAACCTTTTTCTGGACCCAAAGCCAATCCAGAACCACATATTACAGTTAGTTGTCGTGATTCTGTAGTTTCCTCATTGTTAAGTCAAGCTGCTCCTTTTGGAAGGAATACCACAGAAGACTGTACTACTCTAAAGAGGCATAAGGTATTAACAGTCTTATTACAGAATTTATTTTTTAATGTCAAGAAACCAAGAATTTTAAAATCAGTAAGCCTTAGTCAAAAACTTTATCCTAAAAATTCTAGTTGTGTTTCTGAGAGGTCAAATTATAAGAAACATTTAATTTCCACTGCTTTTTGTTCATGAAAATGTTATCTACTATTTTGTTTTCCATAGCAGGGGTAATGGGTATTTTTCCACTTTTCTCTTCCAGAAAGTATGAAAAGAGTATATTTGGAAATAGGATTTGTAACTCATCAATAAAAGGTAATAATCTTGCTAGAAAAGGGACCATATCTCATTAAAAGATGGTTTTGTTGACTTTTTAAAGATGTATGAACTGGCAAATTGATTATTGATAGTTCTTCTAGAAGCATCTGGTTTAAAAAATGTAGGAATAATTATTCTGTCTTTAGAAAATGACTGTTCGTTTATTCCTTAAACCTGTCATATAAAAAAGACTTGGGTAACACAGTTTCTCAGGTCACTTTCAGTGTAGAGAAGGAATTACATATTCTGTGCAAAGAGAAATATTTATACTAGTTTCTTTAGAGGAGGATTTTAACCTTTGATTTGCCTAGTTTCCACTAAATATAAGCATTTCATGCTTAATGTCAATGATCAGATTTTTATGCTTGAAAATAATAATTGGTACCACATCTCCTTGTTATTTTAAATGGGAAAAGTTACAATGCATTGTATACTCAGAAACTTCAAGCCAGTTTCCTAAAATATAACAAAAACACAGTAAAATACATGGATCGAATAAATTATCATATGAGAATATACAGTGCAAAAGTGAGCTTCCTGATCATTAAACAATTCATTACTTGTTAACAGACAGTTGTTTTTTATATACAAGCCTGTGTGGGTTGCATGCCATAACATAAACATTATCTTTCTAATAAAACATATCAAACAACTCCCAATGGTAAATAAGTTTGTTAGAAAAATGCAGATGAAAGTGTGCTATGAAAAAAGACAGTTTTCTACATGACTTGTCAATCAAGAAGTGAAGTGAAGAAAGTAGTGAACATTTTTTCATTTTTAGTGATTGCATGAAATAATGCTGTGGCTGATAAAAATAAAGGGGTAGTTTCGGGCAAACTATGAAACCCAGACAAACTGGTAGAGATTTTGTGTCATGTTAGTGCCACCGCAGACTTCGGAACAGGAAGGTTATGGTAAATCATTTGGAGAGGTAGATAGTACTTTAGTGTAAAAAAGTCCCGAATAGAGCCCTACATTCCTATTGTTAGATTTTTTTCGTTCATTCATTCATCTGTTTGTTTATTATGGTGATAAGTATGTACTTGGCTCCATTTTCAAAATGTCTAGTATGATATTGATGTTCTAGCAGTTGTATTTGGAAGTGAACTTGAGACTTTCTCAGGCAATTTCAGTTTCGGGGGAGTAAATTCAGTGTTTTCTCTGTAAACATTGGCTAATAACCTTATATTGAGAGATAGAGGTATTCTTTCCAGAGGGCATTCCATGGGGTTTCCCGGTACTCTTAATTTATCTGTCCCAAATTAAGAGGCTACTATTGCAGTTCCAGAAAACTAGGAATTATCTTTGGTGTCTTTCTTTTCTCCATCTCCCGTGTGGAACCTTCACCAAATTCTGTTCATTTTACTTTCTGAAATTATATTAAATTCATTGATTTCTTTCTCTTGTCACCTCACTAACTTAAGATGCCAGTACATTGTTTCTGGAACTGCAGTTAAAAAAAAGCAAAACAAAACCCATTGCCATCAAGTCGATTCCAACTCAAAAGAAAGACAGCAAAGATAACTCCTAGGTTTCTGATATGTGCACTGCATGTATAGATGAGCCATGTGCTAGAATAGGAAACCCTGAGATAGGACCAGTTTTAGGAAGATGAGGAATTTAGTTATGAAATGTTAAGTATGAGGTGTCTGGGTCATTGGGTTCATAGGAGCAGTCAGGTGAAGAGAGGTTAATCTGTGAGTCGCAAGCATATGCTAGGCAGTGTCATTTAGACCTTTGATTTTAAAGGGAAAGTATAAAGCTGTGTTATTCAGTATGGAAACCCAGGTGGTATAGTGGTTACATGCTGTGGCTGCTAGTCAGAAGATCAGCAGTTTAAATCTGCCAGGCATTCCTTGGAAACTCTATGGGGCAGCTCTACTCTGTGCTGTAGGGTAGCTATGAATCAGAATGGACTTGACAGCATTGGGTTTGTGGTTTGTTTGTTCGTTTGTTTGTTTATAGAAAAGGGAGTCTGGGTGGCATAGTGGTTAAGCATTGTGATGAGCTACAGCTGCTGACCAAAAGGCTGGCAGCTGTAGTCTACCAATTGCATCTTGGAAACCCTATGGAGCAGTTCTGCTCTGTCCCATAGGGTCTATATGAGTCAGAATTGACTGAACCACAATGGATTTGGGTTGTTTTTTTGTTTTTTTTTGATGTATAGTCCAGAGAGGAACCCTGATGGCACAGTGGTTAAGTGATACAGCTGCTAGCCAAAAGGTCAGCAGTTCAAATCTACCAACTGCTCTTTGGAACCCTATGGGACAGTACTGCTATGTCTTCTAGGATTGCTATGGGGTAGGATTGACTCAACAGCAACAAGTTTGCTTTAGTTTTGTTTGTAGTCCAGGTAGGAAAAAGAGTATAAAAGCAATAATTTTTATATTGATTACATGTTGAAATGATATTTTAGATATAATTGGCTAAATAAAATATTAAAATTAGTTTTACTTGTTCTTTTTTTAATGTGGCTACTAGAAAATTTAAGATATCTGCCTCAGACTTGTGGTTTGCCTTATATTTCTGTTGGACAGTGCTATAGAAAATCAGGTTTAGAATTAAAACTTGAGGTATTCTAACATTTCAGTGTCGGCATTCTCCCTACCTGCTTTATTTGTCTCACATAGATGTATCTATTATCCTGACACGTATGGTAATCACATCCTTTTTGTTTTTTAGCTTCTCAGCAATATAGTTATCTTTGCTTCCATGTATCTGTTATACTTTCATTGTGTATTTATAATTTATTTTGCATGGTTTCAAACTTCACGTAATTGGCATTATTCTCTTAAGTATTCTTCTGAACTTGTCTTCAATCAGCAACCCATTTGTAAGGTTCATTCATGTTGATATCTGTGGCTTTAGTTCATTTGTGTGTGTGTGTTTGTATGCATGTGTGTGTGCTTTATAAAGCACACATAAAGGTTTATGGAGCAAATTAGTTTACTGCTCAACAGTTTATACCCCAGGTATTCTGTGACATTAGTAGCAATCCCTGCAGTGTATCGGTGCTCACCTCATTGTCACCTTAAGTTATCTGTTTCCATTCATCTGGTTTTTCTACCCATTCCTGTATGTTTTGCTTTGCTTGTGGACAGATTTCGCCATTTTATTCCCATGTAGTTTATTGTTCTGAGCCGCACTTACCGCATGGGTGTTGTTATTTATTTTATAGGCTATTATAATTTGACTGAAAGGTGGTCTTCAAATATGGTGTCACTTCATATTTAGAAAAGTGTCTTAAGGGCATAACCTCACAGTTTCTCCAGTCTCTGTTAAACCAGTAAGTCTGATCTATTTTATGAATTTGAATTTTGATCTGCAATTTTTTTCCCCCACTCTAACCAGGCTCTTCTGTTGCAGCCCTGGTCGGAGCTGTTGGTAGTGATGGCTGGGCATCATCTAGTTCTTCTGATCTCAGGCTAATGGGGGCTGTGGTTTCTGCAGTCCATTAATGCTTTGGACTGATTGTTTCCTTGAATCTTAAGTTTTCTTCCCTCTGCTTTGCTCTGGATAGAAAGGGACCAATAGTTGTGTCTTATGTGGCCACTCACAAACTCTTAAGACCCTAGATACTACTCACCAAAGTAAGATGTAGATCATTGTCTTTATGAACTATGTTATGCTGTTTACACAGATGACCTCTGAGACTATGGTCCTTACCCTTGAAGTCCAGAAATTCAGTCTTGTGAGGTGATCAGTTATGTCTAAGATGTTTCCATAGCTGTGTAGCCTCTGTGCTCTATCTTATGTATGAAATAGGTGCAGCATATGCAACTGTATGTAGAGATCACTGCCAAACTTGTATATGCATTTGGGTGTGCTCCCATGTTCCCTCCCACACCTATTCAGCATACATATCTGAAATCTTTGAAGACTGTGATGAAATCTGTTTGTCATTTGCCCACTTTTTAATCAGAGTATTTGTCTTATTGTTTGTTGAAATATTGAGTTTTCTATGAATTTTAGAGATGAAGCCGTTTTTGCATATGTCATAGTCAAAAAAATTTTCCCCAGTACATAAGTTCTCATTTTATCTTGATATGGTCTTTTGATGAACATATGTGCTTGATTTTTAGGAAATCCCAGGTAGCTAGTTTATCTTCTGATGTCTGTGCATTTTTAGTTATGTTTATTCTGTTTAGTCCATGTACTAGGGCCCATAGTGTTATCCCTATTTTTTTCTTCCATAATCTGTAGGTTTTGGTTTTACCTTTGGGCCTTTTATCTATTTTGAGTTAGTTTTTTTGTATGGTAAGAGGTATGGATCTGTTTCGTTGTTCTGCAAACAGATATCCAGTTTTGCCGTCACTATTTGTTAAAGAGACTTCTGTTTCTCCATTTAATGAACTTTAACCACGTCCATAGGTGGAGGGATTTACTTCTGGGTTCCATTGGTCTGTTTGTCTTTCATTGTACCAGCACTAGGCTGTCGTGACTACCATGGCTGTACAGTAGGGTCTGAGTTTGGAGAGTGTGAGTCATCCTGTTTTGTTCTTGTTGGATTCAAACCCAACAAATCAAATCCCGTGCCATCAAGTCTAACTCATGGCAACCCTATTGGACAAAGTAGAACTGTCCCACTTGGTTTCCAAAGCTGTAGATCTTTATGGAAGCAGACTGCCACATCTAGTCTTTATAGCTAGCAGTAGGATTACTGATTCATAGGGTAATCTTGAAGGAGCCGTGGTGGCGCAAAGGTTAAGCACTTGGCTACTCACTGAAAGGTTGGAGTTTGAACCCACCCAGTGTCTCCATGGAAGAAAAACCTATAATCTGCTTTTGTAAAGATTATTGCCAAGAAGTCCCCATGAGTCGATTCTGCTGTCACATGAAATCACCATGAGTCAAAATGGACTTAGTGGCACCCCACAACAACAGAGTAAGCCTCAGCTTTATTAGATTTTGGAAGATATTCTACTGTAAGAGTTCGTGTTCATCTACTTCCTGGTCAGTATTTGAAATTAGTAAAATTTTCTATTTTGTAAATGATATGTTGTTGTTTACATGGATGTTACACTAACCAGTGAAACTGAACATCATTTCATTTGTTTATTGGATCTTGAATCATTTTTGTGTGTTTTCCTACAGATTATTTGTCCTTTTTTTTCTTAACAGTTTATGGGAATTCTTTATATATTCTTTTGGTTATATGCATTACCCATATCTCATCCTAGTCTGTGGCTTGTGTTTTAACTTTTCTTAATACAGGTTTTTTTTTTTTTTGAAGATAATTTCGTGTTTTATAAAAAGTTGCAGAATAAAAATTGTACAAAAATGTCTGTATATACTTTATCCAGATTCACTTACTGTTTCCATTTTACTCTAATTCCCTTTTTTAATGATCTGTGTACTTGCATGCATTCTCGTGCATGTGTGTATGTGGGTGTATGTGTGTGTGCATTTTTTTTCTGAGCCATTTGAGGATGAGATATGTGCAGTGCTGACATGGCCTTTTACTCCTAAACCCCTCAGTGTGTATTTCCTAAGAATAGGGATGTTCTATTAGTCATACTACGGTTGTTACCATCATAACTATTTTACTTAACTCACCATATTAATTTCTTAATGGTGCCTTTTAAAATGTAAAAAGTTTTCATTTTAATGTAGTTATTTTATCAATCCTTTTCTCTATGGTCTGTGTGCTTTAAAAATCCTTATTATCTTTGAGTTTTAAAGTAAATTCTTTATTTCCTTATATTATTTGTCAAGATTTGCTGTCCATATTAAGGACTTGAATTCAGTTGTAATTGCTGTTCCTTTTTTTTTTTTAATATCATGGAAGATAAGAGTTCCAATTTTGTTTTTTCCTGTTGCCTCAGCACCATTTAGTGAATAAACCATTTGTTCCCTTTACTCTGTAGTGGAGTATATATTCATAGACTCGGAAAGAATATACTTTTTGTATTTTTGTATGTGTGCATTATATAGCGATAGTTCATTCCTTTTTCAAAAATTGATATAAAACTCTTCAATGTTGGTCTGTCCCACAGTTTATCCTACTGTGAATAGACATTTTGGCTGTTGCAAACAGTATTGTTCTTAATGTGCATGTTGTGAATTTTTTTCAGGTATGTATGCACCTAAGGAAAACCCTGGTGGCATAGTAGTTGAGTGCTGTGGCTACTAACCAAAAGGTCAGTAGTTGAAATCCACCAGGTGCTCCTTGGAAACTCTATGGGGCAGTTTTCTACTCTGTCTATAGGATCAGTGTGAGTCAGAAATGACTCAAGGGTGGTTGGTGTAAACCTAAGTAAGAGTAGAATTGTTCTGTTGTCTGATATGCATATCCTCCACTTAGTAGACAATGACAGACTCTTCCAAAATGTTTCCACCAACTTACATTCTCAGCAACAATGTATGTATTTGCATCCTTGCCAACACTAACAAGAATATTGTTAGTTTTCTTAAATGCTATCCATTATGATAGGTAGATAGTTGTAAAATCAAGCACTTTTTGTATGCTTATTGGTCATATAGATGTCTTGTGATGTTCATATTTCAATCTAATGTTTCTAGTTGTTTGTCTTAATAACTCGTAGAAGCTATTTATATATTCTGGATGTAAGTCCTTCATATGTTAGGCAAATACCTCCTTTCCGTGGTTTGCCTTTTCACTCTCTTAATGGCATTTTTTCTTTTTTGACTAGCAGAAGTAGTTGATTTCAGTGTAGCAAGAGTTACCAAATTTAAATGCATGCTCTACCACTTACCTACTGTGTGATTTTGGGCAGCTCTGTGCTATAGCTAACTTATCTGTAAATAGGTGGTAATAATACCCATGTTATAGAGTAATTGAGAAGATGAAATGAGATAAAGCACTTATTATTAGGCTTTTTACCTAGCAATATCTCAATAGATGTTAATTGCCTTCTCCATCATTTAGGGTGCTCATTTTCATACTGTCTTTTGGGAAATTGGGCAGTATTCATGAGCTATTTGCAAATGAATGTTTTGGAAATTAGAATCCCATATAATTATCCCAGGAATTTAGAAGGTGGCCTAAAATAGTAAATCATAATTAATTTGTGCAGAGAACTAAAATGTAACATTTTCTCTGATGAAAAAGATTTATGCTTAATATGAGACCCTTAAAATAAAACTCATGACTGGAGTGTCTTACCAGAAAATGAAAAGTGTTGGTTAAAAGAGGTCTAAATCCTATACATATGCACCATATTTTAAAACTAAGATCTCTTTGCCTCCAAGAAGAAAGCAAGGTTTCTTAAGTCAGGAGAATTTGGAACTTTATGGTACTTATTGATGATTTTCATTTTCCTGCACTCCATTATTCATTTATTCAGCAAATAATTACACAACATTTCATGTAGTAAGACCTGCCATATGCTAAATGAAAGGAACAGCATGGGATTTTCTTAGTGGAGTTAGATTTTCTTAAAAGATTATGACACCATATGAAAAAATAATTTCCAGGGTCCTGCTTCTCTGCTTCTGGGTATAACAGAAGAGCTTAAAATGAACCAACGCTTCCACAGATAATTACAATCTGGACAAAATACTATACTGTAAATTTTAACTACATAAGGTACAAGTTGTAGAGAGAGAGAGACACACACACATACTGGAAACCAAACAAAAACAGACAGAAACTGATGGGAATCAACACAGATAGAAAGGAATGGCAGTAGCTGAGTATACTGTTTTTATAGGTTTTTACCTTAGGGCAGACACACATTGGTGCAGCATAGGGGTCACTAGAATTCAGGAAAAAAAATACAATCTTTCTGACTTTAGAAATCAGAAAACAGATTTCAGGGCTAACATAGCATTTGGAAAGTGAAAAAAAAAAATTCACACATAGAGGGAGACTCAGATTCTGTATATAAATGTTTACTAAGTCTGATACTTGAACAGAATATTAACATTCTTTAAAAGAACCATATGGAATTTGTAGCCCTTACAAAGTACCATTCACAGTGTTCAGGATACAATCCAGAATTACCAGACATATAAAGAAACTAGAAAATTTGATATAGACTCAAGAAAAAGCAATCAGCAGAGTCTGATTCTGGGCTGGCTTCAGTGTTGGAATTAGCAGACGAAGGATCTAAAACAGTTATACTCTAGAATCTGAGGTAGACAATGGGGTTAAAGTACTCAGCTGCTGACCAGATTTGTGGTTCAAATCACCAAGCCTCTGTGTGGGAGAAAGATGTGGCAGTCTGCTTCCACAAAGGTTTATAGCTTGGAAATCCCTATGGAGTCTCTATGAGCTGGAATCGGCTCAGCAGCACTGGATTATTACAACTCTGCTCAAAGACGTAAAATATGTGTACAGTGAAAGAATAGACATAAAACCTTAGTGGAAGAATAAAATTATAAAAACTAAATCAAAATTTTAGAACTGAAATGTACAATTTCAAAAATTAAAAATTAAGGACAGAGCTTAACAACAGATTGAAGACAAAGGAAATGTCAGTAAAGCTGAAGACCAAAATTAACTAATCTGAAAATAAATTTTAAAACAACCTTGGAATAATAGTAAATGCCCTAATGTTTCACTGGAGTCTCAGAAGAAGAGAGAAAATGAGGCAGAAAATATATTTAAAGAAATAACAAGAGATAAAGCCCTAAAATTTGTGAATCAAATTAATAAAAATTCAAGCTAACAAGAAAAATCTTAAAGATAATCAGAGAAAAATGATGCATTGCTCCAGGGAAATAATAGAAATGATGGTTGACTTCTCATTAGAGACAACAGAGGCCAAGGACAATGGAACAGAATCTTTAAAGTGCTGGGGTGGGGAGGACAGGAGGACTGTTGGCTTAAAATTCTATATCCAACACAAATATCCTTCAAGAATGGATGCCAAAAAAGACTAATTGAAATAAAAACTAAGAATTTGTTGCCAGCTACCCTGACTACAAAAAAGTTCTTCAGGTTAAGGAAATGGTACGATATGGAAGCTCATATTGTCAGAAATGAGTGAAGGTAAACATTAAATACTTTTTCCCCATCTTAACCTGCCTGTCTTTCTAAAGAAAAAAGTATAGCATTGTGTGGTTTATAATAAATATAATGCAGATGACAACTATAGCTTAAGAGACTGGGGCAAGCAGATAAATAAAATTACATGTTTATAAATAAAATGATATGTTTATAAGATTCTTAAATTTCATGTCAGCTGTATAATATTAACCCTAATTAGACTTTGAAAAAAATAGGCATTTGGCTGCAAACCAAAAGGTCAGCAATTTGAATCCACTAGCCACTCTTTGAAATTCTGCTCTGTTCTATAAGGTCACTGTTAGTTGGAATCAACTTGATAGCACTGGGTTTTTTTCATTAGGACAGATGCTAAAAAAAATAATGCAAGAAACTAAGCCTGAAAGGCCAACAGAGAAATTACTTTGGAATCCTAAAAAATATTAAATAAACTCAAAAGGAAGAAAGGAAGTTCAGAGGAAAAAAAGAAACAGTAAATGGAAGACTTTAATCTAGCCATATCAATAACTACATTAATTGTAACAGAAGTTAATACTCCAGAAGGCTGTTATTATCAGACTGAGTGAAAAAGCAAGACTCAAATGTATGGAATGTAAAGACACATATAGTTTGAAAATAAAAGGATACAAAACGATATACCATGCTAAGAACAAATATGTAAAAGGCTGGCTTGGTAGACTTTGAGACAAAGATTGGCATCAGATACATAAGAAAAGTTCAGAAAAATAAAAGTTTCAGGACAACAGGAAAGGCACAAGAATGAAACAGAAATTCAATACAAAGCAAAATTTAAGAGAATTACAAGAAGAAATAGATTGTTTTGTTAGTAAAGATTTTAATATCCTTTTTTCAGTAATTGAAAGAAATGCTAGACCAAAATTATCAATAAGGGCACAGAAAGTTAGTATAACACTATTATGTATCTTGATCTAATTCAAATTTATAGAACATATTAGCCTGTAATTACACAATATGCATCATTTCCAGTGTACAGGAAGCATTCAGTAAGACAGACAGTATTCTGGTCTGTAAAGTAAACTTCAATAAATTTTTTAACAGTTGAAATCTAGGGTCTATTGTGTGACCACAGCAGAATTAAATTAAAAGCCAATAACGAAAGAATCTGGAAAAATCTCTAAATATTTGGAAATTAAACAGTGTAGTTCTGAATAACTCATGGGTCAAAAGGAATCATAAAGGAAATTAGAAGATATTTTGATTGATATATATAATATATGTGCCAATATATAATATCAATATTATGTAATAGTATCAACATCAATATAATATCAATATTTGTGTGATGCACATAAAGTTTGAGAAAAATATGATTTAAAATTTTTATATCAGAAAAGAATAAAACTACAAAATTAGTAAGCTAGTGTTCCACCTTAAGGAGCTAAAAAGAAACTCAAAGTAAGTAGAAAGAAGAAAACAGTGAAGAGCAAAAATCAGTGAAGTAGAAAATGGCGATAAGTAAAGAGAAATTAAATCCAACAGTTGATTCTTGAAAAGGTAAGCAAAATTGGTAAGTCTGTAACAAATCTGATAGTGAAGAAAAGAGCAAAGGCATACCTTGACCAGTATCAGGAATGGTGTTACAGAACCGACAGATCCTAAAATGGTAAAAAGACAATCTGAATAACTGTTGCAATAATTTGATGACTGAAAAGAAATAGATTCCTTGAAAAATATGGCTTACCAAAACTGAGACAAGGCAAAATAGAAAACCTAAATTGTGTGTGTGTGTGTGCATGCATTTAAAAAATAGAGTTTCTTCTCAAAAGCCTTCCACGAAGAAAACTCCAGGCCCACATGGTTGTACTAGTGAATTCTAGGAAGAGTTTGAGGAAACATTAACACCACTCTTACACAAACTTTGTAAGAGTCCAAACTTTTATCACATGTAATCGTATTTAGTCTCATTTTGACAGGCATAATTTATTTTATGCTGCTTGCTATGGAACTTTGAAGTATGGGAGTTCTTTTTGTGTACTAGAAGTTGCTAAGCAGAAGAAATACTTCAGGTTGATTATGAACACTAGTTTCTGCATTTTTATATTTAATGATGGTTTCCCTGGTGGCATACTGGGTAAGAGCTATGGCTGGTAACCAAAAGGTTAGTGGTTTGAATCTACCAGCTGCTGGTGGCAACCCTTTGGGGACAATTTTACTGTGTCCTGTTGGGTTGCTGTGAGGTGGGATCCGCTTGAGGCAATGGGTTTGGTTCCCTCCCTCACTCTGGTACCTGTAACCAACCTACTTACTTGGCACGTTCTGTTTCTTAAAGATGCCTACAGAACTCTGTCCAGAAGAGCTGAATTAGGACTTTCTTGAGTCGGATCCGACTCAACAGCATTTGGGCTTGGCTTGGTTGTTAAATTATACTAATCTAGCCAAAGATTCTTTAATATTCTGCATTTAAAGTGTTGTTTTTTTAATAAAGACATGTACTTTGTCCTTTTTCCATGCATAGTCCTTAGGGTCACAAGGTTTTGACTTGCTTCCAACTTTCGAGACTTTCTTCTCTGTCTTAAGCCTTTTGAGTAAGCTGTGCAATGAGTATCTTATTTCCACTCTTCAGAATAAAATGTGATGCTGCCAGCATCAACTCCACTTTCCGGACAATTGAGACTTTCTCAGTAGAGTTAGGAACATACCTTTCAATTTCTGCATCAGAAGTTGGTATGAAAATAACATTGGCCCCAAAGGGAAGATGCATCTTGCTATTGGTTTTAAGAGCTGCCCTTGCGGTTTGCAGTTAGTGTGTAGGGATTATAGTATGTAGATATGTGTAAAATGTATTGGCAAGACACTATTTTATATTTCATGCTGTTCAGGAATCATTGGGGAAAGTAAAGACCAAGTAACCAGTGTGTATCCACTAGATCTTAACAACTGTATTTGTTCTTTAAAAAATGTTTATAATCCAGATTATTTTAGTTGCAGGACAAAAGAAGTTTTAAATTAAGTTTCGATTGTCTTTCCTTCCCATCCCAGGATTTGCATGTTCTCTGTCTATATGTAGCATCTGCATTGTGTGAAACTGGAAAACTTTAAAATGAAAAAGCAGGGTCCTTGTTTTGTCTCCTCCCACTTGAACTTTTATTTTAAAATGAGTAACAGAAAAATTTAACAGGGATCTGATTTGTTTGACCTTTCTTTTTCTCTTTTCTCCATTACTATGGCAGTTGACTGATTTGTTTTTATTTGAAAATGCTTCTAAGTATTATTTTTTAGTAAGAAGAAAGAGGATACAGTTTTGTTACAGGCACCTCAATTAAATTACAGTCAGAATGGTGACAGAAGAGGAGAACAACTGTGACTCAAAAAGATATCAGAAGGAGAATTTTCAAGTTTATGAAACAGAAAGGACAGTTGGTTTGGTTTAGTCATCAAAATAAACTCTGACCTACTAGATTTCCAAGTTCTGTATGCTTCTTGAATTTTCCATTGGGAATAAAACATTCCACTGTCCCTTTTTACTGTTTAACTTAAGCTGCAGTGAACACTGGGAGAATGGCCTTGTGGCTGAGCTGCTTATTTTTTTTTTTAATCTATTCATTTTATACTTTCAGACAGATTTTTCCCTGGGGTGAAACAAAGGTTAACTGAAATTTCCTCTGTTGTGTACCTGAACGAATCAGCAGTTTGAGAAGGAAATCCCATTGATGGGCCAGGAGAGTGACAGGCTCTATTTAAAGAATTCCCACGACTGTGTGGTAGACCAGCCATGCCATGAATTTAACTGTTCCTGTGGTCCCTCTACTTGTACCCACCAAAAAAAGGGGGAGAGAGAGAGAGAGAAAGCGACTTTGTTCTGCAAACGTTGCCTTAAGCTTTGAAAACCATGAGCCATTGAGTTTTGTGAATTCAAGTTAGACAGCAACAGAGGCCAAGACTTTAGGGGAACAATATCTGAAAGGAAGTACACAAAAACAGGTAGAAACTGTTTAACTGTTTTATTTCTCTGTGTATATACATATTTATGTGTGTTTACATACACACACACCAAAAAAACCTATATATTACTTTATGTAGCTTGTCCTAATTATACTTAAGTGATGATATTTGCTATATAAAATTTTTTTAAAGTATGACAAATGGAAAATACTATACTTGTTCTTACAGCTTTTTGTTCCGTCTTAATATTCTTATTTTAGCAGGACACCTTATATGTACTGGAAATGAGAGTAAACACAGTATAAGTTTAGGTGGTTTGGAAAAAAAAAAAGCAAGGCTTTATATTACCTCTGCAGAAGCTTTACCATCAGGGGCAGCTCATGTATTTTGTATTTTTTCCTGTTTAGGGCAAACTGTTTTAAATATGAAAAGATGGTATCTTGAGTTGGATTAAACATCCTTAATTCATGCATATTTAACCTCAGGACTTGTAAGCCTTGTTGAAAAATCCAGCTTTAACCCTGCCTAGTAGGCCTCAATAGAGAGCATATTGCATAGGGATTATAAATAGCCATCATGTTTTTCTGTGATGGAGGGTAGTGTGTATTCCCAGGAGGCATGTACTGTTCAAGTTTCTAACAAATATGTATGTTGCTAATTTATATTTTTGTTACAAATTTAAGATTTAGTAAAAAATATACTTTACCTTGGTTATTTAAAGCTTTTGCTACCAAAATCTTAAGTATATCCTTTTATCTACTGTGGATGGGAAATTAAAGAGATTTTTGAAAAATACCATAATTTATAAAGAAAATAATATGGAGAGTGATTATTTTCTATCTAGGGATTTCGAAAAAGCAGATACCATTTGAGTTAGTTCCTAAGGAAAATAACAGACCATGTAGGGACCAGATGCATGCTCACAACTGAGAAACTGAAGTCTAGAGAGATAAAATATTTAGTACAAAATAAATGAGTTTTAGAGGAACCTAGGCTTTAATTTATATCCAGTATTTTTTTAGTGTTAAAACAAATGCCTTTTTTTATTCTGAGATATTTTAAAAATCATCTCTCTCTTTTACTGCTTTCTGAACTTGTCTCTTACTCTTTTCTCATCGTTTCTCCTTCCACTCTTCTTTTTCTGTGATGGTTCTACTGGAAACGGGGTATAGCATTGTAAGTTAGGAGCATACTTTGGGGGAAGTATTCCTTTATTCTCTAAGGCCTAGAAAGAGATACCTGATTCTTTTTGGATGTAATTAGTCAAAAATGTAATTACCTTGCTGGTTGAGAACAGTTATTAATTGCTTATGTAAGTAGAAATAAGAACTAACCAAAACCATAGATAAGACCATAGATTAATACCAGTTCATCTTTAAAAACCAGTGAAAGTAATTGATCTCTTTTTTTAAGAAAAATCACTAGATTCTTCGCTAGGTTTTTCCAAATTTAATTATTAAAGAACATTTATTGAGTATCTACTATGTGCCAGACACCGTGCAAGTTGATAGGGATACAGTGGAGAGCAGGAAGGAGCTGGTGTCAACCTTTTTATAGCCTAGTGTAATTATCTTATATGAGCGTTGGTTAATCACAGCTAGAAAGTTAAGACGTTATTTTTATAGAACGTCAATCAAGGTTCTTCTTTAATAGAGGACAGTTATGTTAAAAATGGAAAGCTATAATTTGAAATTCAGCAAGTTGCTCATATTAGTAATTACCATGTGCCTTTTTTTTGTTGTTTGAAGGGGGTTCGCATTTTTTTTTTTTTATTTAACATGACTGAGTGAAAATGTACATTCACGTATAAATTTACATGCCCACCTATATGCAGCTTCCACTGCTCTCCCTGTCCGGTGACTGCACACTAGTCCTCTCTGCTCCATACATGTCTCATCCTCCCAACAGCCTCCTTTCCCCTCCTCTCCATCCACTCCCCTTCCTCCAGCCAGAGGTCAGCAAGATGATATCCTATAGATGTATAGAACCATAAGGTGCTTCCAATATGTGGTCACTCTGAATTGCCAAGTCCAATCCATTCCTGTCCAAAGAGTGGACCTTTGTTATAATTTATGGGAAAGGGCAGCATCAGGGCCGGGGGTCATGCTCTCAGAGGAACCCCAAAGCCGCTGGACCATCAGTTTACGTCTTTTAGTGGAAATCTCATGATGCACCTCTTTTTATTCTTGTGTTGCCAGTGAGACTCCTCTCTGTGAGCTCCATCGTGGCTATCACTGGTGGTGGCCGGGCACCATCCGGTTCTTCCGGTCCCAAGTCGATGTAGGCACCCACTCTTGTGGGTCTCTCTGTCTTCTCGGTTGTCTTTACCGCATGTCATTTTGGTCCTCGGTGAGCATCCGTTCCTGCTGAGTTGGGACCATTTGCTGTGACCTCGGATGACAGCTTTTAAGACCCCAGACATCACTCACCAATGTGGGATGCAGAGAGCTCTCTTAGCAAAATGCTAGTTGTGCCAATTGGCCTGGAATTCGCCTAGGAGCATGTTCCCCTGCCCCCCGCCCCAGCTACCATGTGCTTTTGAAACCAGGAATTTTGTTATTGGGCAAAACCAGAAGACTACTGATGAAATAATTTATGGAAATGATACAGCGTATTTTACAGTGCTTAAGAGTTTGATTGCTAACCTAAGCACAAATCTACCAGCTACTCCTTGGAAACCCTATGGAACAGTTCCCTTCTGTCCTGTGGAATTGCTATGAATCAGAATCAACTTGGTGGCAATAAGTTTGTTGTTAGTGTTTTAATAGCATATTGATTTGTATGTAAGCCTGGGTTTGAGCCACAAATATTGTACACAAGCTTTGTAACATTAAACAAATTAATTCGTACATACTTCACTTTTTCCATCTATAAAATGAAAGTAATAGTACCTATGTTTATGGGATTGTTACAAGGATTATATTAGAAAAGTATGTAAAATGTTTGATATAGTACCTGGCACATTGTAAGTTCTTTATAAATATAAGCTGCTTATATTTCCTGTTTTCTTAAAAAATTAATTTTGATGTCGGTCTGACTTAGAGTTGCCAAATATTTTTTCCTATTCTGTAGGTGGTCTTTTAATTCTTTTGATGAAGGCTTTGGATGAGCAAAAGTGTTTGATTCTCAGTAATTCCCATTTATTTATTTTCTCCTCTGTTGAATGTGCTCTGTCAGATTTTGAAGTCTGTCTACATTGTGTATTAAAACTTCCGTTGTTGATCCTATTTTATCTTGGCTGAGCTTTATCATTTTAGATTTTATATTTAGGTCTTTTATCTAATTTGAGTTGGTTTTTGCATAAGGTGTGAGATATGGGTCTTGTTTCAGTTTTTGCAGGTGGATAACCAATTTCACCAGCACCATTTGTTAAAGAGACCATTTTTACCCCAGTTTAAAATATTTGGCAACTGTATGTCAGACCTACGTCTGATCTCCATAATCTATAAGGTATTACAAAATATCAACAAGAAAAGGATGAATAATCCAATTGTTCACAATCATTAGCTATGAAAGAAATTCCAATCAAAACTACAATAAGATACCATCTTACCCCAACAAGATTGGCCATGATCTGAAAAACACAAACCAACAACTGCTGGAGAGGCTGTGGAGAAATTGGAACTCTCCTACACTGCTGATTGGGTTGCAAAATGATACAACCTCTTTGGAAAACAGTCTGGTGCTTCCTTAAAAAGCAAGAAATAGGTATACTATTTGATCCTGTGATTCCACTGCTCGGAATTTATCCTTCAGAAACAAAGGTTGTCACACGAACAGACACATGTACAGGAATGTTTGTTGCTACACAGTCCACAATAGCAAAAAGTTGGAATCAACCCTGATGCCCATCAACAGATGAATGGATAAGCAAACTATGGCACATACACTCAGTGGAACACTATGCTGTGATAAAACAATGACAATTTTAGAAAACATCTTATAGCATGGTCTCACTGGGAAGAGATCATGCTGAGTGCAATCAATCAATGTCAAAAGAACAAATTTTGTATGAGACCCCTGTTATAAGGACTTCACAGGAGAATTATCCGCAGAAGAAAAGGACTGTGTTGACCACGTGGGTGGGTGGAAGGCTAAGGGTTTATGATAGATGAGATAATTGATAGATGTTAGAAATTCTAAAAAATTAATTTTGGTGTTCTTCCTCAGGGTAGTCTTCTGTGAAAACTTAAAAAGGAGCATTGTTTATGTAAAACACATATTTTCCTTGCATGAAGTTATTGTACATTAAAAATTAGCATCCTCAAAAATCAGGATGAATATTTGAATCTAAGTACACTATCAACTGGAATGACTTTTAAAACTATGTTTTCCTTTGAACATAGATTTTTTGTGTGACTTTTACTCTCCTGTATCTTCCTGCTTCGTGTGGCATTCTCAACTTTATGTGACTAATAGTTATTTCAGTTACATTGGTAAATATTTGCATTTTGGATATAAAGAAAACTGTAAGTAATATTCTTTCTGGGAAACCTGAGTAGCTTATGGTGGCTTGTTTTCCACGTGCAGGATCTAAATTCCACTCCCAAACACTGCATCATCTGTTGCCGTGTTAGTGGGTAAAGGTTTTAAGATAATAAGATACCAACTTTTAAAGCAGCCAAACCAAATTCATTGTTGTAGAGCCAATTCTGACTCATGGCAACACTGTAAGACACAATGGAACTCCCCCATGTGGTGTCCAGGAAGCAGCTGGTGGGCTCAAATTGTCAGCCAGGGCCCGTATGAACTTACGGATGATGAATGTTTCTTTTTGCAGTCAAACTTGTTGATCAGTAGTCTGTATTTACTGCCTCTAGTTCTCTCCTCCAGTTCTCTCTCTTTTGTTCAGTCAGGTTGTGCTTCACCTCTGCATCCAAAGTTCTGTTGCCATGATCATGGTGACTTGGCTAGTAAGCCCACGGATCATTTGTCAGCCTTTATCCTGCCTGTGTCAGTGATATTTTCTGTAAGTGATAATACCTCTCTTTGGTTTATTTTTTCACTTGACTTACAAGGTACTCACAATGCCACCCCTCGGGTTTTCTCCTGCCTCGCTGATTACTCCATCTAATTCCTGGCTCCTCTTCTCCTTTCCCTTGGTGCTGTCACCCAGTGCTGTAGTTCAGGTTACCATTTCTGTGCCACAGTTCATAAAGTTATATTTCCAGCTCTGACCTGTTTTCTAAACTTCAGAATTCTGTGTCCAGTCACCTACTCAGCATCTTCATTTGGTCGCCTTGTAGACATATTAGGTCCAACCCATCCACAACTAAGTTCATCTTTCCCCAAACACATGTTCTTCTGCAGCCTTTAGTTCCATCATTTTAGTTGCACAGGCCAAAAACCTGGATGTCATCCTTACTTTGAACTATATTCATCTCCAGTTCTTCAGGAAATCTTGTTGGCTCTGCCTTCAGAATATATTCATAATCTCTGTACTTCTTAGCACATCTATTGCAACCACCCTGATCAGAAAGAGCTACTGTTATTTGTTGGCTGAATTATTGCAGTAGCACTCTAACTGGTCTCTATTTATATATTTGTTCCTCTTTTTTACTGTCAACAGAGTGGTTCTTTAAATTATAAATCAAATCATATCCCCCCTTTCCTCAGAATTTTCCGGTAACTTCCTGTTTCAGTCACAGTAAAAGCCAGCACCCTACAGTGGCCTGCAGTAGCCTTCGTGAACTGATAACTCTGTACCTCTTTCACCTTGCCTCCCTCTGTTCTCTCCCTCATTCACTTTGTTCCTACCACGATGGCCTGTTGGCTGTTTTTTCCAACATACTAGAAATATTCCTGCCATGACTTTGTTTTGGTTGTTTGTAATGCCTAGGATGCTCTTACTCCAAGAAGAAAATGGCTAATTCCCTCATCTCCTTTAAATTTTTACTTGAATGTCATACTCTCGGTGAGATCTACCCTACCCCCCTGCGCAATATTGTAACCCATGTTTACATGCTTATCTTTCCACTAGAATGTAAGTTGTACAAGGACAGTGATCTCTATTTTATTCTCTGATATATCCTAGAATATATATATATTATGAATATATATGAATTACATATGATTTAATGAGAAAATTACACTAACTGGTGTATATCAAATGAAGTTAAGGGCACAGGGAAACCATTGTGAAGAATGCACAATGACTGCCAGTTGGAAGAACACCAACGTATTGCTTGAAGGCATATTCTATGGAATTTTAAGACTTGGGTAATGGGATGATAGTAGCTCACTGTGTTTGTTTGTTGAATGAATGAATGAGAATTGGGATAACCATGATCTTTTGTTTAATCCTTAGTATACCATCAGGTTCAGCAGACCCAAATTTGAATTTGGCTTTTTAACTACATTAAAGAATTTGTATGTCATTCCAAAGAACAGAGAGAACATTTCTTTTTCTTAATAGAATAAAACTTAGAATTGCTATATGGATTCATTGGGCCCTTTTATAAATCAAAAATAAATCATGGGATCCTAGTAGTTCTATTTTTACCATATCTTGAAATATTTTACTGTATAATCACCTAAGAATAATTTTATTATTACTTGTCTGTAATTATCAATTATGCTAAAAAGGGATTGAAACTAGTAAGGAAACAGAATAGTGATGGAATTGCCTAGAAGGATGATGCAGTAATGGAATAAAGCATCACTATTGCGTCATCCTTCAGTTTTCTTAGCATTACCCAACGTATTGCATCATCTTTTGAGAAAGTATAAAAGAAGTCTAGACACAATTTTTACAATCTTTTATTAGCTTTCATTGAACAAAGTTGAGAATTCAAAATATTGCATTTTCTACCCAAATGACAAATAAGAAAATTCACAGAGGATATTGTTTTACAATTATTAAATGAACCAGAAGGTGAATGGAAACACACACGGAGCACCTGGACTCTGATAATGGTGGTGAATCTGATCTTTTAAGTGAAATATCAAACTGGTTTTTTCAGAAGATATCCCAGGTGAATTTTCTCAAACTCAATAATTGATAAGCATGAACAATATATTTCTAAATACAAAAAGGAAACAGTATATCTTCATCTAGTCATTCAACAGGAAGATCTTTGTAACACATTGTATGACTCTGGACCATAATACTTTACTAAAAGGATATATCACAGTATACTTTTTATATTCATATACCAACACTTACTTGATATTATTTGTAAGTAGATAAATGCCAAAGGTAGGTATGAATTTAGAGATGATAAGGAAATGATATAGAAATGAAAAAAATTGAATTGAGTGTTGTAGTTGGCGTTTATTCTTCTGTAGATTATTTTTAAGTGACAGAGTATTTTTAAAAAGGTACATTGGACCTAGATGATAAGTGGTGATGACTGTTTTTTGTAGTATAATGCAGCAGTGATAATGAACAGACTGTATCATAGTTCTGGAGATGAAGATACTTGGTCTTTTGGGGAGATAAGATGCTGGTGGTCAGCATGGTAGTAGCAGACTTCTCAGGCCAAGCATGGGAGTCACCTAGCCTGTTATTAAATACAGGGAAATTGAAGAGTTGTAGAAGAAGGGAAACAGTATACTACTATATGGTCATGCTATGAATTGAATATTAATTTAACCTGAGAATAGAAGATGGCAGGAGAAGTGAGGCTAGGTTGTTATAAGAGAACTAAACCCTCTTTTACTTTATTAGAATCTAGAAATTAATGTCTAAAACAGTTAGATCCGTAGATAACAGAATGAACATTATTTAGAAATTTGAAAATAAATTGAAAGAAATAGATGAAGAATTCAAAGTGGTTGGTTGCCTCTAGAGATGAGAGTTCAAGTGGGGAGCAGAGAACTCTTGTACTTTTTCAATATTATTTGAGTTTTCAAAATTATGCATGTGTATTACTTGATAAAAATTAATAAAACAAATTGCGTATAAATTTAATGAGAAAATTACAGTAGCTGATGTAAATCATATGAAGTTAAGGGCACAGGGAAACCATTGTGAAGAATGCACAATGACTGCCAGTTGGAAGAACACCAGGGATATTCTGTGGAATTTTAAGATTTGACTTGAATGGATAATGGGGTGAACTGCTAGGTAAAGGTAAAAATAAACTTGTATTTTGAGCCATCATCAACAAGGGAGAAGGGTATAAACCAGTTTCAACTGTGACTGTAAAGATTAGTTTTGCTTTGATTACATTGTGTTTATGATGGCTGTGCTATAAACATTGGTGGTATGTCCCATAAGCATGTACAAAAGTCAGCCTGCATATATTTGTTTTGAGGCCTGGAGAAAAATTTGAAGCAAATCTGACCCCCAGAGAAATGACAGTAAAAGTAAAGTGTTGTGGAGTGATTTATTTTACCAAGGAGGGGGTAAGCAGAGAACCAGACATTGGAGAAAACACATGTGCTCATACACAAAGTTAGTGATAGGGAAGAAAGAAAAATCAGGAGACAAAAAAGTGTTAAAAGAAATGGAAGAAGGATGACTGAAATGATGAATTTATGTTATAATTTACCAGCAGATAGAAACTTATTTGTAGTTTTTCCATTTCTCTAGGTACTTATAATGTCTTTTTTTTTATAGCTAGTTGATTAGATTTTAAATTTATTTGTGCTTGTCATTCAGCAAATATTTCAAGTGTCCATATCTATTTTCTTTTTCCTTTTATGAGGAGAGGTAGGAAGGAGGCATCCAAAGTAAATGTGTACAAGAGGAAAAAACAACTTTCACAAGCCCATCGTATTGGCTATTTCTGTTGATAATTTATTCTCTTTTTGTTAGTTAGTATAACTTGAGGGATCATTTATTTAGACTTATTAAGTCTTTCTTAGCGAGGTAGTTTATTGACTGAAATTGGACGCCTGATAGCTGAGGGGGTGGAGGATAAGAGATAACTTTGTGTGTGTGTGTGTGTCTGTTTGTTTCTCTTTTGGGTTGGTCAAAGACCTTTATGTGACTGGTAATTTTACAAGAGTTTTATGTAACCCAGTGCGAAGCACCTGTATTTATTTCCCCTTTCTTCTTCCTCCTCTACCTCTAAAAAAAGAAAAGCTAAGTCTTCATTTATTTTTTTACATACATTTCAAAATATACATTACTTCTGGTGGATTTAATATCTAAAATGATATGAACATTGTGAACTTGCAAAGTATTACCTTAAAAGTTGTTTTACTTAAACTGTTGCCAGTAATAGCATATAAAATTTTAATGACCTAAATGATTTTGTAACCAGTGTTATAATGGAGAAGTATGCATATGAGAAAACCAAGACAGAAATAAAGAGCTGCTTGAGAAGAATGCAAGTGAATGAAGTGGCTCAACCCTCAAGAGAGTTGCATGTGGCGTTGTGTGTATTTCAAAAGTTTCCGTTGAAATGACAGATGCTTCTGATGAAGTTGGGAATAGTAACTTCATTTTTGGCTAGATCGGTTGCTTATTAGAAAAGAGAAGATCCCCAGGGAGATATTGGGTATGGTGGAGTTAGGCTCAGGAAAGGATATGACACGAGTATGTGGCAGCTTCATGTTTGTGCACTTTATATATAAACACTTGTCAGGTGCAGGCACAATTATCTGTAAGAATATAGTTAATGTTTCTTGTGGCTCTTGTATGTTCCAAATAATCTTATTCAGTAATGGTTGTTTTTAAAAGTACTTTTTAATTTTCAGAGTTGCTTACTACTGAAATTTCACATTTTTTCCCTAGTGATTCACAAACTGTCTTATTAAACTTTTACTGTACAACAGTGAGAGTCATTAAATTGTCTACCAGCTAATGGACCTCAATTCAGAGTAGTGTTCATTTATACAAGTGTACATATGAATAATTTTTCTCTGTTTCATTTTTGGTTTACAACTGTTGCTCAAAAAACTAATGATGTGCTAATAACTGGGACAACTGGGTTTCAGTCCATAGGGGACTTCTGATACAGTGAAGGAAATAAAACATTTATAACATACCTCTTAATACAAGGTTAGAAGTGCTTAGAAGCCTAAGAGCTACAGATGGTGCTTTTAGACTATGACTGAGGGAGGAAATACTTCTACCAGAAGGAAGTGACTTCCTTCAGCAAGCAGTGAGGAGTACCTATGATAGTGAAATACTTGTGCTTTGGCATTGGGAATAGAAATGATATAGTTAAGGTCCAAAGTGATCATCTCTGCTTTTAAAAGGTATCAGGGAAGACTTCAATGAAGTGATTAGGGACTGAAAGCCAAGTCCCAGTTCCAAGTGGCTAAGAAGGGGGTGCATTGGGGTCTTCCAGGGAATGTATACAAAGACATAATAGCAGAGAACAGAAGACATACTGAGGAAATTATTAGGCATAGCTGGAGCAGTAGGGCCTGGAAGAGGAAGCTAGACAAATGAGTAAGTGCTGAATTGTGGAGGACATTACCTGGCTTACAGAAGAGTCTGACTTTTATTCTATAGGTAGTGAGAGACCATTCAGGGAAGAATGCATTCACATGTCTGTCTAGAAACAGTCCTCCAACAACAATAGAATAGGAAAGAGCTTGTGATACTCAGCTAGTCAGGAGTTATTTTAATAGCCTAAGTGAAAACAAGTTGCCCTGAACCAAAATAATGAGGCTGTTTTGGATAGAGGATTTATAGAATTTGATGTGTGACTGAATGAAAAGTGAGAGACAAAAATTGAGGTTTCTGATTTAGAAAACAGACTATGGTGTAAGTTGTTGAGATAGAGAATACAAAGAGCAGTCTGGTTTTATTTGTTTTTTAGAGAAGGAAACAATGAATGGAGAGAAAAGACTCAGACTAGAAATACACATTTGCTAGTTTATACTATGGGTGTGGACGACATAACCTGGGTAAAAGAATGTAGAATGAGGAGAAAGAAAGAATGACAGGTACCAAGTAGCTACTCAGGAAAGGAATCCATGAAGGAAGAAGGGGAATAGTTAAAGGTACTGAGATGGAAAGGCATTGGGAGTGTTAGATAACAGGCATTTCATTTTCATTTAAGATATTAGATATATAAAAAGAGATAGTGGGCAGTAAATTTCGAAAGATATTATTGTCAGTTTGTCGTTTATGCTGTTATTCTCCAAACTAGCCTCAAGTTATCTGGTGAGAGAGTTATTGTCATGGATTGAATGGTGTCCCCCCAAACATAGGTGTAGCCACGTGGCTGGGCCATGATTCCCAATGTCTTGTGACTGTCGTCCATTTTGTGGTTTTCTTAGGCTGTATGTTAAAGGATTAGGGTGGGACTGTAAATCCCTTTATAAGATCACCTCCCAGCTCCACTGTAAGAGGAATTTCCCTGGAGTATGGTTTACCCGACCCTTAGTTCTTTCATCCAGCAAGAGATACAAGGAAAGAGAAACAGGCTGAGAATTGGGAACCTCAAACCATCAAGCAAGCAACACCAGGAGAAGAGCGCGTCTTTCACACCTGAGGTTCCTGCGCCAAGATGCTCCCTGGACAAAGACTGATGCAATACCGGACTTTCCTCCAGAGCTGACAAGGGGGAAAGCCTTCCCCTGGAGTGAACACCCTGAATATGGACTTGTAGCCTATCGGACTGTGTAAGAATAAACCTTCCTTTGTTAAAGCCATCCACTCTGTGGTATTTCCATTAGAGCAGCCCTAGCTGACTAAAACAGTTATTAACTACCTTTCCACCTATATTGTCTTGAATATTTCACTATTTTAGAGTAGTGAAAGAGTGCCATCTCTTGTCAGTCATAATTTTGGCTTTATAATGTGATTGAAAGGAACCTGGTGGTAAACTGGTTAAGCACTCAGCTCCTAAGCCCAAGGTGAGTGATTAGACCTTACTAGCTGCTCTCCAGAAGAAAGATATGCTAGTTTGCTTCTGTGAAAGTGTTGGAATCCTGTGGGGAAGTTCAGTTGTGTCTTACTGGGTCACTGTGAGTCAGAATGGATTAGCCAGAAATTGGTTCTGATGTGATTGAGAAAATAGATGTTGAGAACACTGCAAACCTTGGTTCATTAGGGTTTATAATCATATACCAACCATTTTCTTTTTTTTTCCTAATCCTCAGTTGTGAGCTGTCTGTCAGCTCACAGATTATTTAGGTGAGAATATTTGCTAAAGAACTTAAACAGCTAGATGTGAAAGCTACCTTATCTAAGGAAAACTGTTTTGATGATGTGTAGTCATCATAAATTAATTACTTTGTAGTAGAATTTAGTATAGGAGAAAAAAACAGACTATCTCTGCTCCAATAGAGATTACAGCCTGGGAAACCCTGTGGGACAGTTTTACTCTGTCCAGTGGGATATCTATGAGTTGCAGTTGACTTGATGGCACAAAACAACAATAGAATTTAGTATTTATTGTTAAATAGCACATTTCCTCTAACAGTGGACATTTTACCCCTTTTAAAAAGTCAGTCTTTAAGGTATCTTTCTTTTTAAAAATTTGTTTAGTGTGGTTAATTATTAGCACAGTAGTATTTTTTAGATTCTGTAGCTGAAAGCACGTGCTGTTCTCCACTGTATTGTAAATTCTTTGAGGACAGGTTCCAGTTCTTATTCATCTTTATGTTTTTGTACATTGTCTTTTACATAAGAAATATTTAGTAAATATTTGTTGAAAAGTAATCTGACAAATTACATTAAGTCAAAAAATTTTACTCTAAGGAAGTTACTTGTATACATTCTTATGTAATTGCTGTTTATTGCGTTGAGTGAGCTCCAACTGCTGGCGATAGCATGTGCAGCAGATCTAAAAGTTGTCAGTTACTGCATCGTCTTCACAGTCTTGGGTATTCTCAAGTCCGTTATTGCAACCACTGTGCATTTTGAGTGCATTCCAACCAGGGATGCTCATTTTTTACAACTGTATCAGACAGCATTCTGTTGTGATTCATAGGGTTCTCATTAGTTAATTTTCTTCCTAGTCTTTCTTAGTTAGGAAGTTCTCCTGAAACTTGTCCACCATGGGTATTTGAAATATTGGTGGCATAGCTTCTACACTATAGCAACATGCAAGCCATCCCAGGATGACAAACTGTCAGACAAGTGGTGTCTTAAATAATGAGTTGCTGTTAGGTGCTGTTGTGTTGATCTTGGCTCAGCAACCCCACATGACAGTAGAGTCTCCCCGTCGGGTTTTCTTAACCGTGATCTTTACATGGGCAGATGGCCAGGTCTTTCTCCTGGGGAGCCAGTGGGTGGGTTCAAACTGCCAAGTGATTTGTTAAGCTTCCATGTCTGATTTGCTGAATATTAAGCTCAAGTCCACTGTATTTTGAGACAAAGATACTACATAGCTTTTTGATGAAATTTAATCTTTTACAATTTTTTTTATATTAGAACTTCGGGTATCTGGGAAGTGTAAGGCAGCTGTGGCATCCTTATGAAAAGGAGTTGTGGAGATACTACACTAGGTAAAAGATGCTTAAGCTCTCATACTGGCACTGCAAATAACCACATGTATGTGCTAAACTATTCCCTTCTGTAATCTTTGGAGATCGTTAGAAATATGTTTTACTAATTCACACTGTCTGTCAAATTACCCCACAAGGTAGAGAGAGCTAACTTGGGGTGGGTGGCTGCTCTTGCAGCAAAGAAATAATCTTCCGTTACTCAGATACACGTAGGAATGCAGGTAGACTAAGTATACCTGAAGTACAGGGCGAGTGGGCTTCTACCTGTCAGGAATCTGACTCCATTTCTTAACCGGGTCCTTGGCAAACTGAGTATAATCATATTGGCTGATAGCCAGATCAGTACTACAGCTCACAGAAAGTTCCAGTTGCCTTTTTTGGCCCCATGTTAGAAAACAGACACATAAAAAAGTGAACATTTGTATAACCATAACCTACAAGGTTGTTCTGAAGGAAAAAATGTATATTTAATGCTATAAATATATACCCTGAATCACCATACATTGTATGTGTGTCCGTAATACAACAGCAGGCTAATTCCACAGATAGGAAGAAATATGTAAAAATAAACTGTTGGGTTATGGATTCTCTTTTTTGTTTGTTCAAATGCTTTTTTCAGAAGAGATGAAATACTTCTGGGAGATGCAAGCATTAATAGAACACCTGTAATACTGTTTTGGTCTTTAACACTACCATGGTTAAAAAAAACAGACGTATTATTCTGTTCTTTGAGATCTCACACAGTAGGAAGTCAGGGCTTTTATAATGAAAATGAAAAAGGAGATAAAACATTTCTTAGTTGGAAGAACAGGTTTTATATTAACAAGGTCTTCATACGTATTTCTAATAAATAACTTGTAAGTAATACTGTTTTAACTCTTGACATTCTTTATATATAAAAAAAAGTCTTATAATTTTTGTGTGTGTGTGAGTAAGTGAAAGTATACAGTCCAAATCAGTTTGTTTTTATTTACTGGTTTGTTTATTGTGATTGAGTGAAAGTTTACGTTACAGTTTAAATTTGCTTACCCGCCTATCTGCAGCTCCTTCTGCTCTCCTTGTCCGGTGACAGCACACGCCTCCTTTCTGTGCTGTATATGTCATATCCTCTTAACAATCGCTTGTCCCCTCCTCTCTACCTTCTCCATTCTCCTGTAGTTAGAGGCCAGTAGGACAACATCCTATGGATGCATGGAACCATAAAGTGCACACAATATGGTCACTCTGTGTCCCCAAGTCTAATCCATTCCTGTCTGAAAAGGTCACCTCAGTAATGATTTATGATCAGGCAGTATCAGGTCTAGAGGCTACACTCCCAGGGGGAACTCCCAGGCCTTAGGGCCATCAGTTGTGGTCTTTTAGTGGAGTTCTTAGGGTGCACCCCTTTTTTTCCTTGTGTTGCCACTGGAACTCAACATTGTGAACTCCATCACGGCTGTCATTGGTGGTGGCCAGGCACCATTTGGTTCTTCTGGTTACGTGTTGATACAGTCACCCATTTATGTGGGTCTTTCTGTCTTCTGGGTTCTTTCTCCTTCATGTCATTGTTGTCCTCAGTGATCGTCTGTTTCAGCTGAGTTGGGACCATTTGGTGTACCTCAGATGGCAGCTTGGTAGCTTTTAAGACTCCTGATGTAACTCACCAATATAGGGTGCAGAAGACTCTCTTAGTAATAAGCTAGTTATGCCAATTGGCCTCAATGTCCCCTGAGAGCATGGTCCCTGGACCCTCACCCCTGCTACTGTATCCTTGCAATATTGGGTTAAGATTGGAAGACTTTTCAAGTTATGTTGAAGTCCAGTTAAATTGATCTTCTTTCTAATGTGTGCTGTCGCAGGTTTCAGCCAACCAAATTACTATCAACTGTCTAATCTATAACCAGCCCTCTCCCTCCTTCCTTCTTTACTTCCCTCCCTCCCCCCCTTTTGTAGCCATCTAAGAGTCTTCTCTACATGAGTCTGTTTTTAAGTCCTTATAGTAGGAGTCTCATACAATATATGTCCTTGTGCTGCTGCCTGATTTCACTCAACATAATGTCTTCCAATTGAAATCAGGTTATCAGATGCTTCCTAAAATCATCCTTGTTCTTTATCTTTGCATAGTGTTCCATTGAGTATATGTACCATAGTTTGTTTATCCATTCATCTGTTGTTGGGCATCTGGGTTGATTCCATCCTTTTGCTATTGTGAACTGTGCTGCAGTAAACGTTTGTGTGCATGCATCTGTTTGTGTGACTACCCTTGCTTCTGTAGGATATATTCCAAGCAGTAGGATTACTGGGTCAAATGGTATCTGTATTTCCAGCTTTTACGGAAGCACCAGATTGCTTTCCAAAGATGTTGTACCATTTTGCAATCCCACCAGCAGTGTAGGAGAGTTCTAGTTTCTCCACAGCCTCTCTAGCATTTGTTGTTTTGTGTTTTTTGGATCATGGGCAATCTTGTTGGGGTGAGATGATATCTCATTGTAATTTTGATTTGGATTTCTTTAATAGCTAATGCTCGTGAGCATTTCTGCATGTGCCTTTTGGCCACCTGCGTGCCCTCTTTAGTGAAGTGTCTGTGCATCTCTTTGGGCAACATTTAATTGGGTTATTTATCCTTTTCTTGTGGATATTTTGCAGTACCTTGTAGATTATGGAGATCAGATGTCGGTCTAACATATAGTTGCCAAAAACTTTCTCCCATTCTATAGGTGGTATTTTAATTCTTTTGATAAAGTCTTTGGATGAGCAAAAGCATTGGACTGTTGGTAGTTACCATTTACCTATTTTCTGTTCTGTTGATCATGCTTTGTTTGTCAGATTTTGAAGTCTTAAGTTGTGTATTAAAACTTCCACTGTTGATCCTATTTTGTCTTGGATGAGCTTTATCATTTTAGGTTTGATATTTAGGTCTTTTATCCAATTTTAGTTGGTTTTTGTGTAAGGTGTGAGGTACAGGTCTTGTTTCAGTTTTTTGCAGATGAATATCCAATTTTGTAAACACCATTTGTTGAAGAGATTGTTTTTACCCCAGTTTACAATCTTAGGACCTTTGTCAAATATCAGCTGTTCATAGGAGAATGGTGGCATCTCTGGGGTCTCAACTCTGTTCCATTGGTCTATCTTTCTCTTTCTGTACCAGTACTTGACTGGTGGCACTGTAATAGGTTCTAAAGTTGGGTAGGGAGAGGCCTCTCAGTGTGTTCGTCTTTGTCAATAGTGCTTTACTTATCTGGCGTTTCTTCCCTTTCCAAACGAAGTTGGTGATTTCTTTCTCCATCTCATTAAAAAATGTCACTGGAATTTGTATTGGGATTGCATTATAGATGTAGATTGTTTTCACATTGTTAAGTCCTCCTATCCATGAGCAGGGTAGGTTTCTCCATTTATGTAAGTGTCTCTTAGTTTCTTGCAGTAAGGTCTTGTAGTTCTGTTCGTATATGTCTCTTGTTTCTGTAGTTAGATTTACTCCTAAGTATTTTATCTTCTTGGGGGCTATAGTAAATGGTATTGATTTGGTGATTTCTTCTTTAATGATCTCTTTGTTGATATAAAGGAATCCTACTGATTTACTTATGTTTGTCATGTGTCCTGATACTTTGCTGAACTCTTCTATTAGTTTGAGTAGTTTACTTATGGATTCTTTAGGATTCTCTGCATATACAGTGATGTCATCTGCAAATAAGGAAATTTTTACTCTTCTTTGCCAACGTGGATGCCCTTTATTTTTTTGTCTTGTCTAATTGCTCTGACAGAACTTCTAGTACAATGTTGAATAAGAGAGGTGGGAGTGGGTATTCTTGTCTAGTGCCGTTCTCAAGGGGAATTCTTTCAGTATCTCTCCGTTCAGCTTTTCTGTTCTCTGCTGCCTTCTAGTCCTTGACCCTGGTCTGACATGCTCCTCTAGTTTTATAGGCCTGTCCAGTCTTTGGCTGAAAGATAAACCTCAGGAGTGACTTCGTTACTGAGCTGAAAGGGTGTCCATGGGCCACACGCTCAGGGTTCCTCCAGTCTCTGTCAGGCCAGCAAGTCTCGTTTTTCTTTTTGAGTTAGAAGTTTGTTCTGTGTTTTTCTCCAGCTCTGTCTGAAATCCTCTGTTGTGATCCCTTGTCAGAGCAGTCAATAGTGGTAGCCCTGCACAATCTAGTTGTAGTAGATTCAGTCTGGTGGAGGCCATTGTAGTGTGATCCATCAGTCCAGTGAACTAATCATTCCCTTGTTTCTTTAGTTTTTTGTTGTTGTTGTTGTTTTCAACTTTTTTATTTTTTATTAATTACAGTAAAAGAACAAAATTTCTAACATCTATCAATTATCTCATCTATGATAAACTCTCAGCCCCCCACCCACCCATGTAGCCAACACAGTCATTTCTTCTGTGGATAATTCTCTTATAAAGTCCTTATAACAGAGGTCTCATACAAAATTTGTTCTTTTGACACTGATTGATTGTACTCAGCATGATCTCTTCCCAATGAGACCATATTATGAAATGTTTTCTAAATTGTCATTGTTTTTTATCATAGCATAGTGTTACATTGAGTATATCTACCATAGTTTGCGTATCTATTCATCTGTTGAGGGGCATTGGGGTTGATTCCAACTTTTTGCTGTTCTAGACTGTGCTGCAGTAAACATTCATGTACATGTGTCTGTTTGTGTGACAACCTTTGTTTCTGAAGGATAAATTCTGAGCAGTGGAATTACAGAATCAAATGGTATATCTATTTCCAGCTTTTTAAGGAAGCACCAGATTGTTTTCCAAAGATGTGGTATCATTTTGCAGTCCCACCAGCAGTGTAGGAGAATTCCAGTTTCTCTACAACCTCTCCAGCATTTGTTGTTCTGTGTTTTTTGGATCATGGCCAACCTTGTTGGGGTGAGATGGTATCTCATTGTAGTTTTGATTAGAATTTCTTTCATGGCTAATGATCATGAGCAATTGTGCCTGTGTCTTTCAGCTGCCTGGATATTCTCTGTAGAGAATGCCTGTCTATCTCCTTCACTCATCGCTTAATTGGATTATTTATCCTTTTCTTGTTGATATTTTATAATACCTTATAATACCTTAGTTTCCTTCATAGAAGATAGTTTAACTGAATAATAATGAAGTCACAGTGTATCAGAATTTGTGGAATGTAGCTAAAATAGGGGCTAGAGGAAAATTTAAATGCTTATATTAGAAAAGAAGAAAGATCCGAAATGGTTATCTAAGCATCCACTTTAGGAAACTTGAAAAGGAGGATCAAAACTAAACCCAAAATAAGTAATAAGAAGGAAATACTAAAAAATGGAAATCAAAGAAATAGAAAATAGAGAAGCAATAGAAAACAATTGATGAAACCAAAAGCTGGTTCTTTGAACAGATCAATAAGAGTGACAAATCTCTAGCTAGAATGATAGGAAACAAACAGAGAAGATACTAATTAACTACTATCAGAAATGAAAAAAGGGGATGTTACTATAGACCTTACAGAAAACAAAAGAAACACTGTTGGTATAAGGGTTAAGTCCTATAGCTGCTGACTAAGAGTTTGGTGGTTTCAATCCATCAGATGCTCCTTGGAAACTCTATGAGGCAGTTCTACTCTGTCTTATAGGATCATTATGAGTTGAAATTGACTTGATAGCAGTTGGATTCTTTTTTTTTTAACAGAATGAAAGGAAATACGAGACTATTGTTAAGTAACTTGATGACAGTATTTGCAAAGATTTGAAATACTAGACAAATCCCTTGAAAATTACAGTTATAACTAACCGAAGAAGAAATAGAAAATATATATAGCCTCATCTCTACTTCCTGGCCCACTAGGAAACTTAGATAGCTTCACTGGTGAATTCTGTCAGATATTTAAAGAAGAAATAATGCCAGCCATGTATAAACTCTTCCCAGCAAAAACAACATGAAATAGCCAGTGATAAATCTGATAAAATAAATGTAAAATTGTAAAATATTGCTGACAAAAATTAGAAAAGACCAAAATAATACTGAGATATACCATATCCATGTACTGAAAGACTGAATATTGTTAAAATACCTTGCGAAGGTGATCTACAGATTCAACACAGTACCAATCAAAATTCCAGCAGCCTTTTTGTAGAAATTGGTGTGTTTATCCTAAATGTATATAGAACTTAAAAGTGCCTTGCATAGTCAAAGGAATCATGAAAAAAAAAAATGTTGAAAGTCATACACTTCATAATAGTGTATAAAGCATTAGTAATAAAGACTGTAGTATGATATAACAGCAGATATATACCATGTTCAGTGGAACATAATGGAGCTTCCAGAAATTGGGCTGCATATAAATTTATGTATGGTCTAAGGATCCTTGGTGGTACAGCGATTAAAACATTCAACTGCAAATGAAAAGGCCAGCAGTTCAAACCCACCAGCCACTCTGCAGGAGGAAGATGTGACACTCTGCTTCTATAAAGATTTCAGCCTTAAAAACTCTGTGGGACAGTTCTACTCTGTCCTGTAAGGTCACCATGGTAGGAATCAACTTAATGGCAACAGTTTGGGTTGGGTTGTTTTTTTTTCTTTTGTATAAGGTCGCTGTGAGTTGGAATTGTCTTGATGGCTGTGAGTTTAGGAGTGGGTATATATATATATGGTCTACTGATTTTCAGCCAAGTTGGTAAGATAGTGCAGTGTATAATGACTAATTTTTTGATAAATGATGCTAGGTCAATGGGAGTATTTGTGTGGAAACAGTGGGTGCTAAACCTAGCATAAACATAAAAAACTAAAACTATAATTTTCCAGAGGGAAACATATAACCTTGCACAGACAAACTTCTTTAGGCAAAGCAAATATTATCATAGAGAGAGAAGTTGACAAAATGCACCTGACCCAAGCCATCATATTTTCAATCACATAATATGTATGCGAAAGCTAGACTATGAACAAAGAAGACAGAAGAAGAATTGATGCCTTTGAATTGTGGTGTTGGAGAAGAATGTTGAATGTACTGTGAACCACCAAAACAACAAACAAATCTATTCTGGAAGAGGTAAAACCACAGTGCTCCTTGACAGCAAAGATGGCAAGACTACATCTTACATGCTTTGGACGTGTTGTCAGGAAAGATCAGTTGGTAAAGTGGAGGGTCAGCAAAAAGAAGGAAGACTCTCGAGATGGATTGACACAGTGGCCACAGCAATGGGCTTAAGCATAAAAACAATTGTGGACATGGCACAAGACTGGGCAGTGTTTTGTTCTGTGGTTCATAGGGTTGCTATGAGTCATAACCGACTTGACGGCACCTAACAACAACAACAACAACAACAGCCCAGTGCTGGGTGCAAAGGCCTGGAGAATTTAGATAAAGTAGACTAGGTGACAATGTATCAGATTCCAATAATGAAAGAAAATTTGATAGAATCGCAGAAACTTAGGATTAGAAGGTACCATTGATGTCATTCAATGTAAGCCATTATTATACAGACTCAAGGTAAGTAATCTTCCTAACACCGTATGGGAAATGAGGCAGAGTTCTGACTAAGACCCAGGTTTCTGCCAAGTCTCATACCCAGAACTTAATAATGGAGAATTGGCTGTGCATGGAAGTTCAAATGAGTGGCACCATGCTTTATACCAGAATTGCACCATTAGATTGGGATTTGTGGAGTTAGAAACAAACAGGATAGCTTAAAAAGCAAGGACAGGGGTCAAGCTATCAATACTAGTAAACCCAGGCTGGAGCCTCAGCATAGGGCCTTGAGTTGATTTATGCTTTCCTAGTGATGTTTTTGTCTTACCATTTTGAGAAGCACTGGCTTCATCTGTAATTGAAACCTGTTTTGTGTAATCATTGATATATTTTGTACAGGAAGACTATACTATAGCTTGTTGTTAGTATGTAACTTAGAATATTGCTGGATTCTACAGGAATGTTAAAACAGTGTAAATGGAGCTAACAGTTCTTCCTCAAACATTCCCTTTTTTCACTATTCTCTGTTCATTTGTAAATTTATATGGGGAGAGACAGGCAACAGATGCTAGTATGCTTTTCATTTTTTCAGAACAGTTATTAAATCAGTTGTATAATTTCAAGAGGTCAGTCTGAATTTTAATGATGAAGAATGTTGAGATGCAAAAGGTATTCCTGAAAGTTACCACAAAACATGCTTCTTACTTGGACTGTTTGAATGAAGACTAACAGTATGGATGGTGATGATGAAGGAATAAAGCCTGCTGCTGTTTAATGTATTTCCATTCTTGGCACATGCATGCAGCCTCCAAATTTTGCAAAGAAAATAGTCATCACAGCGTTTCTGCTTTTCGGTGCATTGGTCTTGTTGTAAAGCAGCTTCTTGGTTTTCTTAGTAAAAGTATTTTATTTTAGAATACATCTCTAGACACTTAACTCCTGGTAGACCTGGGAAAATATAGACTATGTCTCTTCAAAATTCATTTCAAGGAAACAAGTCAAGCTTAATTAGTGTTTTTGAGATAGAGGACGATAGTAAAGTAGAAGGAACAAGGACATCTTAACTTTGCTTTGGGAGGAGAAAAAAAAATCTTTCAGTTCTTTGTTAATACCTTAATGTCTGCCTTAGAGAACAGGTCTGTTCTTCTTTAGCCATGGGTAGACCAGAGGAATAACAGCCATTTAGATGTTTATATAAGGGGCAGTGCAAAGAGAAGAAAACGGTGATACAAAAAAACAGTATATTATTTTACCCAATCTACTTAGAGTGATGCTGACAAAGATTGTGCTTCTTAGCTTAAATATCTACATGAGACTATCTGAGCAGCTTTCATCCAGAGGAGTGATGAGAGAGTGGAGGGGGACAACAATTGATTCAATGAATGTGGGAAGTACACAGTGGGAAGGACGAATGTGCTGTCATAGGGTGGGAAGAGCAGTTAGAGTTGCATAGCTGTTTGTGCGAAGAGTTTTATAGGTTACATTGACTGTAATTCTAAACTTAAAGCACAATGAAATGCATATTTTTGAAATGATAGTTTTTTTTCTTGTAAATTTTTACAGTCATATTTTTATTTAGCTCCATGGTTTCTAGATATTTGGCCTCCTTTCCTGCTCCTTCACTGTTTTTAATGTTGTAAACTGCAGTGCTAAGTTCCTAGCCCTAATAACGAGATAGTATTCAAAGTCCATTTGTTTTAATTGTTAAAACAGAGGTCAACCACAGTGGAAAACTAATAGACAGAGTTAATACTGATTTTCTTTTTAATTCTTACACAGTTTGATGATTTTTAAAGCACTTTCATATGTCTCCTCTGATACCATTTTTGAGGTAGACAGGCCCAATGCTGTTATCCCTCATAAATAGGTAAGGAAACTGAGGCTCATCGAGACTCAATGATTGGTGCAGATTCATGCAACTGGTGATGGAGCTAAAAGTTTAAAGTATTTAGATTTTTTTCACTGTCTCATAGAGATCCAACTTGAGTCCTAACAAATAGAGTAGTCAATCTCTAAATACCTTAAAGGTGCCAAGACTATGTAACATGGATTTGTTATACTGAGTATTGTATCTCAGTCAAAATAATGGTATTTTTAACCAGTCTTCTTTTTAGTGTATAATTTTTAAATACGACTCAAATTAGAGTTCACAAAAATTTCAGTTAATTAAATAGTTCTCCATTTGTTTTTGTAGGAGAAGATGGTGTAAGCTGGTTCATCAGTGACAGAGACATTGAGGTAAAATCAAATTATTTTAAAATTCTGAGTAATAGCTTGGTAATTTCCTTTGGTTCATATTTTCCTTTTATTTTATTCTGACAACTTTTAGAAGATTAATAATTTTTTTTCTTTATTTTTAAATAGCAGTGATCCAAGTGGCTTTTAAAAAAGGTTGATTTAACTTTTCTGAAGCTTGGTTGAGCCAGTCAGTTAACAGCCGCAATGATCAGTCCCCTTTCCCTTCTGTTTCTCTTCTGCCATGGTGAGCCCTCTTCATGTATATGGCCTTGTGCCACTGAAGACCGACACCGGAAATAACCACTTCTTCAGTGGAAGGAAATGGTTAGTCTATATTTAGAATGTGGCAGGTGTTCATCTTCGTCAATTATTAGCTTTAATCGTGGCAGATGCTAGAAAAGAGAATAATTTTACGATTTGGTGGAAGAAAATTTTCAAGAGAGAACTAGACTATATCTCTTTGGACTCTCCTTGGCCAGTTCAATAGAATAACAAGAAATGAAAGCTTTTTCAAAGATAGAATTCTATCAAACAGAATAAAAACATTGTTGGGATTTAAAGAACTCCAGTGGAAGGAGAGTATCTGTTTCCCTTTTATAAAGTATACTCCAGTTTTATAGACAATAACCTTGGGCTGTTCAAAAGAAGAAAGAGAGCCAGTAGCTGTCAGGTTTTATGATTTTACTGTAGACAAAATCATGAAAACACTATTCCATGAAAATTAATCAGGCTTCTCATTCAAAAAAATATGTTATATATTCAGAGATTGAAGTCAGCACTGTCTTTGGCTCTAAATGGCACTGGAGTAGCTAAGTGATGTGTATCAGTACCCCTACTAGACTTAAACCCTGAGTAGTGAGAGATAAAGTAAAGGAGACCATAGTATAAAAGAATAGGCAGGTGGCACCATCAAGAAAAGAAGAAAAAAAAAGAATAGAGTTGTCTTCATGGCACTATTTTAAGTTTTTCTACCTGTTTTTAAGAAAGTTCACTAATGTTAAGTTCTAAATTGAGTGGAAAAGATGCACATCATCAAGTTGATTCTGACTCATAGTGACGCCATAGGACAGAGTGGTACTATACTGCCTCATAGGCTTCCCCAGCTGTAAAGCTTTATGAGAGTAGGCTGCCACATCATTCTCCCATGTAGCAGCTGCTGGGTTTGAATCACCACCAGCCTTTCAGTTAGCAGCTAAGTGCCATAACCACTTTGCCACCAGAGCTCCTATTAAAGAGACCAAAAAGGAAAAGCCAAACCCGCTGCCATCAAGTCAGTTCTAACTCATAATGACCCAAGAGGACAGAGTAGAACTGCCCATAGAGTTTCCAAGGAATGCTTGGTGGATTTTAGTTAACAGCCACTTAATCACTATGCCACCAGAGTTTCCAAGGGAAAAGATGGCGACTGTTAATTCTCTTGCTTTATCAAGGTAATGTAACTGAAGTTTGATGTTTATTTACTCTTCTCATTGATAATTGCCTTTAAATACAGAGGGATTAGACTCTATTAGATAGTGAAGCTAATTTTTTTTCTAATTTTTGATTTTTTTTTTCCCCTTCAGGCCCAGATAGCTAATAATAGATCATCTGGAAGATGGACTCACCGATACTATACTGCCAACAAAAATGTTACCTGTAGAAACTGTGACAAATGTGGCCATTTGTCAAAAAACTGTCCTCTTCCACAAGTACGTGAAATATGTAGTACTTCTTGCCATATCATTAAAAAATCTTAAAATCATAGGGTTGGAATCCTATAACATTAAAATTCAAGTCCTTTATCATATACATGTTAAGTGTTGTGTAGCTCGCAACCCAGTGAAGTGGAAAGAAACAGCACAGTTAGAGTAGGAAAAGCCTGGGGTCAATTTCACCTTCCCACCACTGGTTGTATGACCTTGGGCAAGTGATTTCACCATCTGCACTTGTTTTCTTATGTATAATACAAGAAGATTGAATCAGATGATTCACAAGATCCCTTTCACTTCTAAAACTTCCATTTTATAAGACAACTTGTTTCATTTGGGGTAGTTTTCACTGGTAGAAAAGGGCACTTATAAATGTTTATTGTTGTAAATTATGTCAAGCAGGTGCATCAAATCTTGGAACCACATAGAACTAAAGCTCTTAGATGTTGCCTGCCATATAATAAGCTCTTAACAAACATTCCTTCTGTGACCTGCTCCCTCTGCCAAATGACTATCTTTCAGATATTTGAGACAGCTCTTATGTTTCCTCTTTGCTTCTCCAGGCAGAAGAACTTCTTTCTGTATCTGCTCCCCTTATCACTTGGCTTCTAGGTCCTCCTCGTCCTCCTTTCTGTCGCAGACGCCTCCGCTTTGTCAGTGTTCACCCTGTAGTGAGATAGACGCTAGCCGCTGACAAATGCATGTGCCCTCTAGCAGCCACAGTGTGTAGATGGCTTATGTTCAAGCTTTCATTTCGCACATTTTGTTTGATTTCACTTAATTATGCTTAAGATTGAACTTTCATTGGGGTCTCAAATTAGAAATTAGTTTTTATGGGTCTTATAAGACAAGAAAAATGAATCTTCTGATATTTGAGATTGAAATATTTTGCTAAAGAGATCTTCTGTTTGTCTACCAAATAGAAAGTTCGCCCTTGCTGCCTCTGCTCTGAGAGAGGACATCTCCAGTATGCCTGTCCAGCCCGTTTTTGCTTAGACTGTTCTTTGCCCATGTCTTCCACTCACAGATGTCTTAAAAGATCTTTGTGGAGAAAACGATGTGACCGCTGTGATATGATAGGCCACTATGCTGATGTGAGTATTCTGTGTGTAACTTAATCTGTTGGCTTGTGGAGAAGTATGCCAGTTTGTAACCAATCAGTCAGCCTACCTAAAAGAATATTTCTTGCAATGCTGGGTGATAGCCATGTCCCCTTGACCACTAATCATGTCAAGCAGTGCCTCAGTGTGGGAGGTTTACTGAATGGTTTAGCGGCATCAGTAAGTAGCGTAAGCCTCTTTGTTTATGTGCTGGCCAGGTAAAGGTTGTGATTCAAGAAGTGTGTAATTAAAAACATGTAAAAATTGTCTACATCCATGCGTATGTAGATGAAAATGTATAGGCCCTTAGCAGTTATGTATGCATGTCTATAAGCTGCTTATTAACAGCTTTCACTGGTGTGATAGTCAAAAAGGACAGGCCACCCACTACTTTAAATCTGCTTGTCGTTATCATTGTCTTTAGATTTTGAAAAAAGTAATTTAGAAGACATTTCAGTTATGTGGAACACATGAAAGTGTTGTTTGGGGTATTGTTTTTTATTATATTGTAAATGTATTTGGGCTTCTGGTCCTGTGAATGTCAGAGACCAGAAGGGTTGTTGAGGTAAGTCAGCTTTGATGTAGAAAATAGTACCGTTTTACGTTCAATTTACTCCTAACTCTTAATGAATGTCTCATTAAGTGTCTGTCATTTTAGCTGTTAATTGCATCTCTTGTTATGTAGTAGCATATGTTTATTTTATATTACCAGCTAATCAGTACAAAGTGATTTTTCACACTCATACCTAGGTGTCTATCATAATTGGTTTAAGGGACATGGTCTCATTTTTCCAAGCATCATTTATATATTAAAAAAAAAAAAAGGAATCCTTTTTCTGTAATTTGTATTTTCTGAAGACATACAGAAACACACATTTTTCTAATTTTTGTTTATGTTGTAGAGTATAACCTTTTGCTCAGCTGACATTGTTTCTCTTATAAGTAACATGCTGATTATTTTAGTTTTTAAAAGACTTTTTTATCAAATAAAAATAGGCACATAGTATACATACTGTCCTACAATTTGATTTTTTCCAATTCTTTATGGCTGTGTCTCCATATCAGCTCCTAAAGAGCAACCTTTCTAATGACTAACTTGTTCCATTTTGTGAATGTACTGGCTTACCCAGCCATTTCTGCACCAGTAAGTACAGATTTAGATTGTTTTCACTTTGCTTTTTTTAAAAACAAGCAGTGCTGTAGTGTGTGTGTGTGTGTGTGTGTGTGTGTATAAAATTCTTTTTTTTTTTTTAAGAGTTTTATGACTTTAGTTCGTACACATAGGTTATTCATCTATTTCAAGTCAGTTTTTGTATATGGAGATATGGAATCAGCTTCCTTTTTTTTTTTTATTTAACATAACTGAGTGAAAATGTACATTCACATGTAAATTTACATGCCCCCCTATATGCAGCTTCTACTGCTCTCCCTGTCCAGTGACTGCACACTATTCCTCTCTGCTCCATACATGTCTCATCCTCCCAACAACCTCCTTTCCCCTCCTCTCCGTCCACTCCCCTTCCTCCAGCCAGAGGTCAGCAAGATGATATCCTATAGATGTATAGAACCATAAAGTGCTTCCAATATATGGTTACTCTGCATTGCCAAGTCCAATCCATTCCTGTCCAAAGAGTGGACCTTTGTTATAATTTATGGGAACGGGCAGCATCAGGGCCGGAGGCCATGCTCTCAGAGGAACCCCAAAACTGCTGGACCATCAGTTGAGGTCTTTTAGTGGAGATCTCATGATGCACCTCTTTTTATTCTTGTGTTGCCAGTGAGGCTCCTGTATAAAATTCTATAAATGGAATGTGTAAATAGCGAATTGGAACAATTGCCAAATTGTTCTTCTAAAAGATTGTACCATTGTATCCCCTACCAGCAGTATTAAGGAATACTCATTTCTTCATTCTCTCATCAATCATTAAAAATTGGGAGAAGGGAAAGGACTATTATCTGAGTGTTATCAATCTTTAAAAAAATTTGACCAATCACATAAAGAGAATTGTGTTTTTTAGTGGAGTTGAATGTGATTGATTAGTTTGAATATTCTAATGCTCAAGATAGAGGTTGTAATTCCACTGCAAAGTAGCTTAAACTTACTTTTAGGTATTTATAAAGTCTTAAAAATAATAAATCCTAAATTGTCTTAGTTTTATTCTGTTAAATTGTCAATTATGGTTTTCTTAGAATGATTTTCCAATCTGACTTTGTGTTTAACAGTATATATATTTTACTTCTTTCTTCCAAAGAGCCCTTACAAACAGGATCTTATTTGTCAGTAATAACAGAAGGAGGTCAGACATTATCATGAGCCGTTTTTTAAATAACTAGCTGTAGTACAGAGCAGTCGAGAATGACTTATAAAAGGTTTATATAATCAGCTGTGAGTTGAATCTGTAGCCCGTCGTCTTTAAATTAATTTTGGCTTCTTAATATGTATTAAACCCCTTTCTAAAATGACCTTGAGGATGAACAACCCCACTAAGTGTAGCTTTTAAGATGGGATTAGTCTGTGACTGACTTTCAGAGAAAGTAGCATCCCTTCTCCCAAATCTGCCAGGACCTACTCATTTGGGGATTTGGGGAGCGAGGGGGGTTGCTGCTGTTGTTGTCGTTTGTAGTTACTCATAAAGGTTCTGAACACTAACTAGATCTGCTTCTCGCCTGCCCACTCGGTATAGAATTTAGACTCCACTGACTTCTTCCAGAGAGGCATATAGTCATTTCCCTCTCTAGAAGCAGTTCATGAGCGTTAATTCGGAAATGTAGCCATCCTGGCTCCAGGTTGCTGAAACTATTGGGATTCCCCAAGTCCAGCCTGTCCCATACATGCCTTAGATCTGCCTTGAAACCTGGCCTTCCCCAGAAAATATTGTTTCCTTACACCCCTCTCAAATGCTTGCTGCTCCCTCTTTGAATTAAGAAATAAGGTCAGCCTCCTCCTTGCCTGCCAAGGCTGCCTCTAAACCATTGCTTTTCCCTTTCATTGTAAATATCTTCTGTTTATTTAAAGATCGTAGCCTCTGACAATATTATTTGCTACTCTTCTTTGTCATTTTCGTCTTCCCACCTATGGGACTTTCTGTTCATTCACAGAGAACATTTAGAGCCGTGGGTAACTACAGGTGCCCTAACTTCTACATTGAGGAGACTGAGAAACTTCTGCTTCTATGCTATACATTCTCGTAACCATACAGTGACCTCTGTTATGCCAGAATACCAAATATTTGTGTGCAAGGAGAGTTTACTACAAGAATCAATGGATTGTCTCCATATTATTGCTGTAATGAAAGACTGTCTGAACTCTGTTTGGAAGACAGCTTGTTCATTAGTTAATTGACTGTATAAAAGTATTTGATTTAACTCCCAGAATTTTATAACTCTGAGGTTAGAAAATGGCTCAAGACCTACTGAAGTCTGCCTGCCTTGGTGCCTTACAAAAGACAAGAATCTGGAGTGTGAGAAAGCATCCAAATTCAGAATCGGCTACAGATTCTCTTCTCTTACTCACAGTTTTTCAGCATACAGAGAATTGTAAAGCATGTGTGCACATTTAGCTTTCACACGCAGTCATTCTGTGAGATACATCGGACATTTTTTCAAATAAACAACAGCTGCAGTGTGTGGAGTACTTAATGTGTTTTGAGCATTGTGCCAATTGTATTACCTATGGAGGGGGGAGGTATGCTTTGTTTGCTTTATTCATTGCTGTATTCTCCACATCTAATATCTGGCATGTAGTAGCTTGTTCTCAGTGAATATTTGTGACTGAACCACAGTCCTTTATTTAACACTCACAACCACCATATGAGGTAAAGACTGTTACTCCCATTTTCAAAAGTTGACATACCTGAGTTCTCACAGCTAAAATGATGCTCTACTTCGTGAATGTACCTGCCAAAAGCTTACTGAGTTTCTAGGAATTGTTCGACTCCTGCTCAGGAGAACTCACTTTATTTAAAATATCAAAATATTTACAACAGAGCAGATTAAAAAAACCCACTGCCATCAAGTCAGGTCTGACTCATAGCAACTCTAGAGGTCAGAGTAGAACTGCCCCATAGAGTTTTCAAGGAGCACTTGGTGGATTTGAACTGCCAACCTTTTGGTTAGCAGATGTAGCATTTAACCCACAACGCCACCAGGGTTTCCATAAAGCGGATAAAGAAAAGGTAATTTTCAAAGAAAAAATAAATTACAGCTTTGGTTTTCACCTCTTTTAAGAATCGTCTAGAATCAAGAAAGGAACACTGAATGTTGATTTCCAGCTAGGGTACCAATTCTCTGATCCTATGGTGCTATGTTGCTTGTAAAAGACCACCCCACCCTCAGTAAGCAGTCTTTATTAATGATTGAAATTGTCACTTTATCATTAAAGCATAGTGATTGCATTAATACCAAATATAATTGAAATTCACACCTCCTAAAATTTCTCCATTTTGTAAAAATTGTTTTTCGGATTCCCCACTTAGTCCTCCTCCCCAGTCCATGTTCAGTAGCTCCTTTAGTTTAATCATTGTGTGCAAGAATAAAATACTATCCCCTTATAGGAAGCTCAGTATTTGAGTCACTCTCTTTTAAGTGAGAAGATAATTTCTGCATGTATTCAACCCAGTTTCTGTTGAGTCTGTTCTGACTTACGACAACCTCACGTGTGTCAGAGTAGAACTGTGCTCCACAGGGTTTTCTTTTTCTTCTTCTTTTTTTAATTGATGTAAAAACTGTAGGTGAACTATATTTGCTGGCTCAGCATTTGTCATTTGTACAACTCAATGCAACCAATCACATTGATCATGTTGTACAACCATCACCAATATCCATTACCATATTTTCCATCTCCATAAATAAAATGTTTCAAGCAATGTGTCTAATGACAAAGAGTCACTCTTGTAAGTCAGGATTTTAAATGCAGTGGGAGAAAAGGATCCATAAATCTATTTCACTTGATTATCCTTGAAAATATTTGGTTATAGGAAAAAACTACTCTCTTGGATACCTGTGGTATACCGAAATATTTTTAGCAACACAAAGGTTTGTTTTTGAAAGCAGAATCCATTCAGCCAGAAAGGTGGATGAAGTCCTGGCACAGGCTACAGTGTGGGTGAACCTTGAAAGGGTTATGCTGAGTGAAATATCAGGCCTAAAAGGACAAACGTTGTGTGGTCCTACTTATATAAAATATCCAGAATTGGCAAATGAATAGAGACCAAAGTTTATTGGTGGTTACCAGGAATAGATGGGAGGGAAATACAGGGTTATTGCTTTAGGAGGAGCTAGTGAAAAAATGTGGATGTGGATAATGATGGTCATTGCACAACGTGGAGAAAAGAATGTTGTTGAGTTGGGCAGGTCAGAGTGATTGAAGTGCCCTGTTACTTGTATTTCATCAATAAAAAATTTAAAGTAAGATATAAGTAGTCACTGTACCTATAGAAAGAGAACAGTTTTAAGATAGAAATTGTTTTAGGGTTGAAAACATGATTATTGAGTTAAAAACACAGTGAAGAAGGGGAGCAGTAGATTAAAATTTATGGAAAGCAAATCACCTGAGGAAATTCTCCTAAGGATACAAAGGAGAAATTAAAAAAAAAGGAAGGAGGGTGAGGGAGGAAGACAACTGACTAATATGAGTAAAAAGAAAAGAGACATTTAGGAGAAATTCAGGAGATCTGATATAAGTGTAATGGGAATTTCAGCAATGTGAATAGAAAAGATAAAGGAAAAGCAATTCACAGCGAAATGATAAAAGAAGATTTTCTTGAGCTGTAAAGATTAGTTTTCTGACCAAAAGAGCACACACCCACAGGAAGAAAAAAGACCCACATTGAGGCATATGCTGCTGAAATCTCTCAGTTTCCAAACCCCTCCTCCAAAATCATGAAATATTCAGACAGAAAAGACATACATCACACATATGTGCATACACAAATCAGATTAACATCAAACTTCTCCTGTGCAATACTAAATACCAGAAGGCAGCAAAGAAATCACTAGAGGATTCTGAGGGGAAAAGATGATCTAACCAAGCTGTTGTTCCTTGGTGAATTTAATGGAAAAGAAAGGGAATAAAATGAGCAACAATGAACAGTGAAGCCAGGAAAGCAAAAAGCGCATGTCTGAATACTTCTTGTTAAATTGTTTTTAAATGAAATACAAATTTTTAGAAAAAAAATACTTGAAAAATACATATAATTTAAAAATTATAGTATGGATTATTGTTGGTTGTTTTGTACCATTGAGTCCATTCTGACTCATAGCAGCCCAACATGACAGAGTAGAACTGCCCTGTTTAGGTTTTCTGGGTGTAATCTGTACGGTTAGGATGTTTCAGCAAATGGATGCAGTGCTGAAAGCATTTCACTCGTCTATGCCAAGAAGTTTTCAAAACAGCTACCTGGCCAACTGACTGAAAGAAATCCACATTTGTACCCATTTCAAAGGCAACCCACCAAGATGCAGAAATTATCCAACAGTATCGTTAGTAACACGAACAAATAAAATTTTGTTGAAGGTCATTCAAAAGCAATTACAACAGTACATTGACAGGGAACTACCAGAAAGTCAGGCTGACTCAGAAGAGGACGTGAAATGAAGGATATCATTTCTGATGTTAGGATACCAGAAAAATGTTTACTTGTATACGGGTCATAACAAACTATGGATAACATTATGAAAAATAGGAATTCCAGAACAATTTCCTGGCCTGTGCCATCCTCACAAGCATTAATTGTGCTCATGTGGAACCTGCATAGACTAAGGCGTTTGTTAAAACAGTACAAGAGAATACTACATGTTTTAAAATCAGGAAAGGTATGTGTCAGGTTGTGTCATTTCACTGCACTTAACTTATACACTGAGCAAATACCTTGAGAAGTGGGACAGTGTGAAGCAACATGCAGTGTCAGGGGTTGGAGGAAGACTCATTAACAACCTGCAGCATGCAGGTGACACAGCCTTACTTGCTGAAAGCGAAAAGGACTTGAAAAGACTACAGCATTTGGTATGCATTACACCTTAACATAAAACCAGACTTTTTTACAACTAGGCCAACAAACAACATCATGATGAGTGGAGAGAAGACTGAAGTTGTCCAGGATTTCATTTTACTGGAATCCACAATCAGCACCAATGTGAGCCGTCAAGAAATCAGATGACATGTTGCATTTAGCTATCGCAAAAGACCTCTTTAAAAGCAAAGATGTCAGTTTAAGAAGTAGGATGCACCTGACCCAAGACATGGTGCTCATATGCCAACAAAAGTGAATAAAGACCAGCTCACAGGCTGTGGAGGTCAGTGAACCCCAAGATGGCAGACAAGACCACAAGGTTCCTCCTGATTAATGTAACTACAAGGGCTGGCAAGCCCAAGATAGGCACATTGCAGAACAGCACTCTTACGTGCAGGCTGTGAAGATTGACAAATCCCAAAATTAACAGGTAAACTGCTGGCACACATCCCAAGAACTAGAGGTCAGAAGACAAGACAGAGGCAGCTGCTGGGTCCACTAAAAGCCAGAAAACCTTGTCAAGGTGAGTAGGAAGGCAATAGGTGGAAGGCGGAGAGATGAAGGCTAAGGGGGCAGTGAGCCACCACAGGCCCTGCCCTCCCTGGTACCACTCAGCAGATCGTCATGGCGGTTAATCACAGCATTGTATGCCAAAACGCTGAGAATCATGGCCCAGCCAAGTTGACACACAACCTTAATCATCACGAACATGTTTGGTAGAGTGGAGAGTGGGCCAAAAAGAAGAAGACCCTCAATGAGGTGGATTGCACAGTGGCTGCCACAATAGGCTCAAACATAGAGGACTGTGAGCATGGCCAGGTAGGGTTTTGTTCTGTTGTACATTAGATGGCTATGAGTCGGAACCAACCTACTGGCACCTAACAGTAGCAGTCTTTATGGGAGCTGATTGCTAGGTCTTTTCTCCCAGAGAGTGTGTGGTGGGTTCAAACCACTGACCTTTAGCTTAGCATCCAGGCACTTTAACCATTGTGCCACAAGGGCTAAATCTTTTGTGCAGGAAAGAAAGAAAAATGTGCAAAATGTCTAAGCTTAGATTTTCAAATATACAGGATAAGCTGATAGTTGATACAGTAATAAGAGCAACCCAAGAATCCACTTCCCAGATTAATCAGATCTTAACATTATGACATACATTGTTTTCTTGCTTGCTAGCATATTATTCTGTCTTCCCTTTGTCATTTGTTCTCTCTCAAGAAAAGGCTAAAATCCCTATTATACCCTCTGTGTATTCCTGTTTTCCTCCCTGAAAGTAACCACTCTACAAATTGGTGCTGGTCATCTCTGTTATGTTTTTATACTTCTACCCAATATGCCTATGTCTATAAACAAAAACTGTATTTTACACACTTTTAAACTATAGATCATTTGTCTTAAATGTACCCATCTGCAACTAGTTTTTGTTGCATGTTGTATTTGAGATTTATCTGTATTGTTGTGTGTGGCTCTTGTTTAACTGCTGTTGTGTATATTCCTTGTATATTTCATTGCTTGTCTTTATGCAGTTTGTCTTTTTTCTGCTGAGTGGTATTTAGTTTTTTCCCCATAACTTTTGACTGTCACAAACAGTGCTTCAATGAATATCCTCATTCACATCTTATACAGGTCTGCCAGTATGTCTTTGAATTGCTACCCATTTTTGGGGTCATAAACCTAGATATTCTCAGCTAGATCCTTTTTTTCCGTTTATTAGCTGGAACAGTTTAATAAAGAAAAACTTCCCCAAATCAACTATTTAGTTATCCTGAGGCACTGTTCCTAAAGGAAAACCAAAACAAAAAACCCACTGCCATCAAGTTGATTCCAACCCATAGCGACCCTGTAGGACAGAGTAGAAACTGCACCATCCAGTTTCCAAGGAGCACCTGATAGATTCAAACTGCCAACCTTTTGGTTCGCAAGCATAGCACTTAACCACTATAGGACCAGGGCTTCCATTCCTAAAGGAAAGGCAGGATAAAATGCTTCTTTTTTTTTTTTTTTAACCCTCTTCGTCTACCTAATTTTCAAAAGAATTCTCCAAAGGTAACCAATAAAGAAGATTGTTAGCTTGTTTATTTGTTTTGGTGTCATTATGAATTCGTCTGTTTAAATGCTTGTGTTGTTTTTGTCCATTGATATCTTTATTCTTTTTGATGTTTAAATTGTTCCATCTTTGACCAGTGGAGACCTCTGAGACCTTTGACCAGTGGGCTCTTGCATTATTTTAACATGGCCCCTATAATCTTTTTGTTGTTTCTTTTCCAACCAATATTTGATAATAAAGTAAAACAGAAGGAAAGGGAAAACAATATCGTATGTAACAAGTGGTAGAACGTATTTGCCTTTATATTGAGATGTTATTTCAGTGAGTGAGAGAGAAGAAAGGATTTTAAAACTTCTCTGCTAAAGACAGTGTGAGGAGAACGAAAAGATAAACTATAGGCTGGGAGAAAATATTTGTAAGTCACATACTGAAAGCCTATTAAAAATACAAGAACTCTCAAAACAGGAAAACAAATGCCTCGATTAAAAAATTGACAAAGAATCTGAAAAAACAAAAGAAGATATAAAAGATATAAAAACAAAAGAAGATATAAAGGTGGCAAGAATACGTGAAAAGATGTTCAACATCATTAAGACATTAGGGAAAGCAAATTAGAATCATGTCTTCCATAGAGTACAAGTTTTAAAATTTTATGAAGTCCAGTTGTCAAATTTTTCTTTTATAAATTGTACATTTGGTGTCATTTCTCTTTGTTGAGAGGTCACAAAGATTTTCTCCTACATATTCTTCTAAATATAGTTTTATGTTTTGTTGTTAGATCTGTGATTCACTTTGAGTTAATTGCTATACAAAACATGAGGGTTAGATTGAGGTTTATTGTTCTCTATATGGATAACCAGTTTTTCCAACAACCTTTATTGGAAAGACTGTCATTTCTCCATTGTTTTTGCATCTTTGTCAAAGGTCAGATGACCGTATCTATGTGGATCAGTCCCTTTTTCTGTCCCACTGATTTGTATGTCAGTCCTTTCACCAGCACCATGCTGTCTTGATTACTGAAGCTTTATACAGTAAGTATTAAAATTAAGTAGTGTGCTTTCCCCCACTTATTTCTCCTTTTTCAAAATTGCTTTCACTATGTAGGTTCTCTCCCTTTTTGTATACATTTTAGAATCAGGTATATCTGTTTACAAAAAATCCTGGTGGTATTTTAATGGATATGTTGTGAAATATGTGGGTCAGTGTGGGAAGAATTGACTCTACTGTGCTGAGTCTTCCAGTCAATGAGCACAGTATGTCTCTCCATTTATTTAGGTCTTTAATTTCTTTCTTCAGAACTTTGTAATTTTTAGCATATGCATTCTCTACATATTTTGTTAGATTTATACCTAAGCATTGTAGGTTTTCTGGAGCTAGTAAGTGGTATGTTTTTTAAATTTTGGTTTTTGGTTATTTATTCCTTGTATATAGAAAAAGTTTGTAATGAAATATTCCAGAATGTGTGCAGTAGCTATCTCTGGTCGTAGGATTGTAGATGACCTTTATTTTCTTAGTTTTGTTCACTTGTATTTCCTATTTGTATAACAAATAAGCGTTATTTTTATAATATTTAGTGCTGTTCTCAAAGAAAGAAAAGACAACCTTCTAAATGAGAAGTACCACAGTAGCAGGTAAAACGGCTTTGGACCTAAAGCTGATTACATAGATACCTGTCTGAATCATGGGAGAAGATGAAAAGCGAATTTCTCATGGAGAATTTTATGAGAATTAGAAGACATTTAGAAATTGGGTGAAAAGTCATTATTATGGAGCCCTGTGGTGTAGTGGTTTAGAACTCGGTTGACAGTTCAAATCTACCAGGCACTGCTTGTAAACTTTATGGAGCAGCTCTGCTCTGTCCTGTAATGTCAGTATGAGTGAGAATTGACTTGATGGTAACAGGTAACGGTAGTTAACTAAGATGTATTAAGATTGCCTTTGGTGGCTTTTTAACAAATTGTTCTTCTACTCAGTATTGATCATTTATAATAGACTTGTACAATTGGTTTATTCCAAAGAAAGGTGATCCAACTAAATGTGGAAATTACCAAATATCATTGACATCACATGCAAGTAAAATTTTGCTCAAGATCATTCAAAAGCAACTGCAACAGTATTTTCACAAGGAACTGCCAGAAATTCAAGCTGGATTCAGAAGAGGTTATAGAACTAACCAGGGATATCATCACTGATGTCAGATGGATCTTGGCTGAAAGCAGAGAATACCAGAAAGATGTCTGTGTTTCATTGACTATGCAAAAGCATTCGACTGTGTAGATCGTACTAAATTATGGCTAACTTTACAGAGAATGGGAATTCCAGAGCACCTAATTGTGCACTTAAGGAATCCGTATATGTATCAAGAGGCAGTCGTGCAAACAGAACAAAGGGACACTGCTTGATTTAAAGTCAGGAAAGGTGAGTGTCAGGATTGTATCCTTCTACCATATCTTTTTAATCTTTATGCTGAGCAAATAATGTGAGAAGCTGGATTACATGAAGAAGAAAGGCATCAGGATAGGAGGATGGCTTATTAACAACTCGCATTACGCAGATGACACCACCTTACTTGCTGGAAATGAAGAAGATTTGAGACACTTAGTGATGAAAATGAAGGACCACAGCCTTCAGTATGGATTGCATGTCAACATCAGGAAAACAAAAATCCTCACAACTGGACCAATAAGCAACACTGTCATAAGTGGAGAAAGGATTGAGGTTGTCAAGGATTTCATTTTACTTGGGTCCACAATCAGTGCCCATGGAGGCAGCAGTCAAGAAATCAGAAGATGCATTGCACTGGGAAAATCTGCTGCAGAGGCACTCTAAAGTGTTCAAAAGTAAAGATGTCGCCTTGAAGACTAAAAAGCACCTGACCCAAACCATGGTATTTTCAATCACATTATACATATGTGAAAGCTGGATAATGAAACAAAGAAGACAGAAGAAGAATTGATGCCTTTGAATTGTGGTGTTGGAAAAGAATGTTGAATGTACCATAGACCTCCAAAAGAACAAACAGATCTATTCTGGAAGAAGTACAACCAGAGTGCTTCTTGGAAGCAAAGATGGCAAGACTGTGTTTTACATACTTTGGACATGTTGTCAGGAAAGATCAGTCCCTGGAGAAGGACATCATGTTTGGTAGAGTGGAGGGTCGGTGAAAAAGAGGAAGACCCTAATGAGATGGAACAGTGGCCGCAGCAATGGGCTTAAGCATAAAACAGTTGTACATATGGCGCGAGACCAGGTAGTGTTTTGTTCTGTTGTTCACAGGGTCACTATGAGTCAGAAATGACTCAGCGGCACCTAACAACCACAATGTAATTGATTTATAAATAAAGTTCTGAACTTTCACTTTAAAATTATTTCACCCTTAGTATGTTTCTTGTGAGTCTAATTCTGACTAATCTGGAAACACCCAGGCTGGGTATCCATAGCTTCTTTTGAGTGTGTGGTGTATCTGCTAATGGGCTGAAGAAAACAGTGGGGCAAAGAACCTTTGAGACATAGTTTCCAGTCATCTCAGAATGTGCCAAAGAGACAATGGAATCAGTCCATGCCATGTTATCATGGCATGTTATCAACATAGAATTATTATTATTGTTGTTTAGGTATTGTTTGATTGTTTTTAAGTGTCTGCAAATTATAAAGAGTGACTGCAAGTTGTAAAGATAGGAACTTAAAAGTGAAGACCCTAGAGAGCAGGAAATACACCTCTCTATAATTGTGCATGTGGATTATATTACTCACTACTAAACTGGCCAGGTAGATTCCTGGTTGTTTCTTCTTCCTGACTTCCACTTACCCAGGCTTCCAGTGGTAGATTTTTGGTTACTTTAAGAAAGAAAGGCAAGAGAGAAAGGCCAGGAGTGATGTGGAGGTCATTATTATTTAAACATTGTGGGTAAAAGGGATCTGAATAAACTGAATAAGATTGAATAAACTGAAGTTGGGTGTCTCAGCTTTGAGAAGGGTGTGAACTACTTGCGTTAGCATCAGTGATCAAAATATTTTGAGTTTACTCCAAGATTTCCTTTTTAAAGACAAGACCAGATCATCTGATTGAATGTTCTTTTCTTTGTATTTTTGAGTAACTAAAACTATCATTGCATAAACCTCAGTTAAATATAAAAATATGTACATTGTATGTAGTACACATAGAAACATTGATGTTTCTGAAGTTTTTTTTTTTTTCTTACAAAGGAGCCCTCAAGTAAATATATCCTAACAAAATCTGTTTCAATTTCCCTTTGAGATTTTTTTTTTTCATTCTTTGTTTATCAGCAGCTTGTTTAAACTCTGAGTTTTTTGTTTCACCTCAGTCTGGCCCCATCTCAGACTGTGGTATAGGATGCTCACGTATTTCAACTGCATTATTGATGCCAGTTTCTCTGTGATCAGTTTCTGCGTGGGAAGCAAGGGTAGATAAACCAGTAAGTATGATATGCAGCTGTTTACAGTAAGCAAGATATGCACAAGCTTAATTATGTTTACTCACTCATCTGTAGTGCACAGGGAAACACAGGTGAACTTGTGCACTGTGAATTAATAAGTAAATACAGTGAAGCCTGTGTGTGCCTTGCTTGTTGGGTAGTCTGTCCCTGATACTCAGAAGTATAGAGAGGACTAAACTTGACATCATCATAGCGACCATTAATACTCTTGAGCACATGTTCTGTATCAGGCAGTATTCTGAGGACTTCACACTTGGCAGTTCTAATGTTTGCAAAAACCTTTAAGGAGGTACTGCTGTTGTCCCCTGTTTTGTCAGTGAAGAAACTGAAAAGACAGAAATGGATAACTTGCCCAAGATGGTGAATGCTAGAGCCAGGCTTCAAATCCAGCTGGGCTGGGTCAGAAAACCCTGGTGGTGTAATAGTTAAGTGCTACAGCTGCTAACCTAAAGGTCAGTAGTTCAAACTTTCCAGTCACTCCTTGAAAACCACTGGGGCAGTTCTGCTGTGTCCTGTAGGGTCACTATGAGTTGGAATTGACTCAGTGGGAATGGGTTTGTTTTGTTTTGTTTTTTGGGGGGGAGGTTGGCTCCAGAGTCCCTTGTTTCAGCTGCCATATTGTACTTCATTTTAGCAAATCTCATATCGTTTCACTTTATGTTACCTTTAGCAGGTGTACCTGCAAGTATACCGGAAACATTAGCAACTATTTGTAAAATTAAGTTGTAGTAGTGGTCCAGCATCATGGTCACTGTGTCTACGGAAAGATTTTTGATTCCCTGATGTGAAAATGTTAAAAATAAATAAAAAGGTAACAGTGTTGCATAAAGTAACCCAAGCTGTACATATAGGTAATTTTTGGTTAATTGGGTTTTTTAAAAAATAAACTACAAACTGTATTTTGAAATATAATCTAATATTGACAAACTTTGTGCCCTTATAACTACACGTGAATTAGGAGAAAATCAAAGAGAAATATCTTGGAGCAAAGAATTAGGCTCACCTGTTTCCCTGCTTATGGAGGATTAAGAACACATGGATTGATTAAAATTTGACCTTGGATGGAAAGATGATTTTATGAAGTCTAGTTCCTTTCATAGGGAGTTTGGAGATAGGAGGCAATACATGACTTTCCATACTGATTCGTTCAAAAAAAGAATAATGTACCTGTGTACACAATGCCACATACATCTTTTGGTGTTACTGCTCCTCTTCATTATGAATGAAAAATTTTTATACAGAGTAAGATAAAAATACAATGCCTTACCTTGAATTTTAGTTGTATATTTCTGTGATTTTGAATCCTAGGGCAATCTTTATGTGGACTTTGAATTGAAGATAAATGCTCTGAATATTCTCTTGGAATTTTACCTCATAGGAGGAATGTCATGTCACATATGCTCAGAATATATGTATGGTAGAATACATAAATATTTGCTGTTTCTGAGGAATAGTATAAATGTACAATGATCAACAAAGTGTCTGGACGATTAGATAACTTGGTAGCTGTAATTGTATGAATATCCTGCTCATAAGACTCCAGAATAGGGCAGTCTTTAAATGAAGGCACCTAAAATTACATTAATTTGCCCCTCCATAGGGGAAAGCGAAGATGGTGAATGGGTCCAGGTGATGCTTTTCTCGCCTTTGATCTTTTCATTCAACATATTTTAAACTAAATTGTTCTCTTTACTCTCACTTGTATGTTATTCCAACACCAGTGAATATTGCCTGTTTTAGTAACTCTTTTGTTTTGCTGCAGTGACTTGAGGGGGCCAGCTCCTAACAACAGAGGCTTTGACAAAGCACCAGAGGATTCTGTTAAAAAGTTGTGTTTCGTAATTGTAGTTGTCGTGTCAGAGCCTAACTGACTTGGAGCTGAAGGATTTTTGTGAGATGAGTAGCTGTGCCAGCAGGGACCCAAGTCTCCTGGGCTGGCCGTGCTCTCATTAAGATTTGCCGCTAGCAGTGGCGGTGTTCAGCATGTATGTGACGTGCATTCTGTTATTGTATGCTTGGCTTGTCAGCCTGCAGCTTTCTGACACTCACTTATGTCACTCTTTATTCAGAGAGGAAGAAGCTTTTGATAATTTGACAAGACAAGCTCTTAAACGATCTAGGTCATGGCCTTCACTGTCTGTGATTGTGAACATATTTCCTGAAAGCCCTGTCACTCATCACAGCTACATTTTCTCCCGGGGAGCCACAGGCCTGTCCTGGTCTCTTGTCAGCGCATACATTTTGGTTATTCATATACCAAATACAGTAGTGTTTTTTTTTCCCCCTTCCCTTTTGCAAATGCTAGCATGTTAGTGAGGCTAATCCTTTCTCCTGTGCTGTGTTCCCAGCAGGGCTGCGTTCAAGGGCTCTCTCTACTACAAGGCAGACAACTGGCCAAGGGGAGCTGAGGAGGAGGAAAGGCCGCTTAGTGCTGTTTTTGTGTTTGTTCATTGTTGTGGAAATATGAGAACTGGTGGCAAGGGCCTTGTCTATTGAGCACTTGAGTCTTGGTCTGCTGTCAGGGGCTGTTGACGATTGAGTGTTTTATTTTCTTTGATGTTCACTTTTGAGAATAGGGAAGTGGGAATTACGTAAACAACAGATGCACTAAGCCGTTGTTCTCGTAAAACAATAATTAGCACCTGATAAAATTCAGTACGGGTCGAAAAGCACAATATAAACTCTCAATTCATCTGGTGTGGCAAACCGTGTTGATTCATCTTTGAATTTTATGAATAATAACACTCAGTTATTCATGTATGGCTTATTATACAAAATACAATAGAGGGGAAAACTAGTTGGGCAAAAGTTGGCCAACAGTGTAGCACACTGCTGAAACAGATGTACAGGAACACTTGTATGTTTTCACTTGTGAGGCTTGAGGAGGCCCTTTGGGCTACCATCCATTTAAGTGCCAGGAAGGTAAGGTCACTCGGGCAATCAATATACACGATTGTGTTTTACAATTTGCTGCATTTTCCTCTTAGACGAGTTCCACACCAGAAGCAGTCATTCATTGAAATATTTTAGGTGAATCAGATCAAAGTTTCACTGGTAGTAGTTAGCCTCTTACTTTAGAAGTTACTTTGTCATCTAAATCTTCCATGCAGTAGATATATAAATATGATATTGTATCATTCTTTTTGATTAAAAAAAGAAGTACATTCAGTAACTAAGGAATGGTGAAAAAAAGTAAAAGTCATAAAAAGCAATTTTATATATATGATTTTAAAAATTCATAATGATGCATATTTAGGTGTAGTATGTTTAGAACTAAAGGCATGTGCTTTATTTACATTGGCACTTATTTTGAGCCAAAAAAAACTTTTAACCTCACATGAAAATTATGTAGAAAATACTAAAATGAAACCAGGCATGGGAATGTTGAGTAAAAGTACTTATGAGAGAATCAGGTAGGATTTTTTTTCATTGTAACACTATTGTTTGTTAAGAGAAAAGTTCTGCATTTCTTAGTACTAATTTTTGTGTATCAGGCATCATCATCATGTATAGAGCAGTCAGATGATTGTTCAAAACCAAGTAATTCTTTCTTTTATTACTAAATTGCTGCACCACAAGAAAAGGTCGCATGGTAGAGTAGCATTCTGCCAGTGTATGACAACTCAGTGATTGCGATTTTTCAACCGTATTATTTTGAGGGCACTGTGGTAATCAAGAACTATCCATAACTAATGTGTAAATAACTGCTTGCTTATCTCTACAATAATCCAACTCAAATTATATATATACAGCAAAAAGCTTATGATAGAAGGTAGGCAATGAATATTTAAAGATGTATTTTGCATTAGAGCTTTGTGTGTAAATATGTTTATAAAAATATTTGCATATACTGTTTTTAAGAACCTTGGTGGCCTACAGGTTTGTGGCTTTCATTTCGTCCTAGCATGGTCTTCTTTGCCTTCCTTCTGAAGCTAATTTTTACTTTTAAAAATAATTTCCTTTTCATCAGTGTTGTTCATTCCATAAATCGTCATGTATATGTGTGTATTTTTTTTTTAAGACACTTTAGTTTCCATGAATATGTTATTAAAATTAGAAAGCCATGTACCTTTCTGTGGAAACTTTTTTTGGATACTTAAGCTTAAAATGCTTACTGAATAATGATTTTCAGCATAGTTGAAGCATATCTATTTTTTCCTCTAGTCGCTTATGATGGTATAATCAAGATTTTGCCATTCAAAAGTTAATTTTCTGAATTACTGTCATACCCATAATACTTTCATATTGTAAAAATCAAATGAAGAGTTCCTTCAAAAGTGCATATCAGAGATTGTAAGGGCTTAAAAACAGACTCATTTTAGTTGTAGGTGTGCACATGTGATGTGCACATGTATGTATGGATATGTACACATACATATATACATACATACTTTTAAACAAAAGCTACCCATTCACATTCACTTTAAGAATTTCCATTTATGTAACTTGATGGTTTAATTTATTTAAACCAGTCATACTGCGTTCTTCGTAAAAAAAACACTACTTTCTATTGTCAGTCCTTTTTCTGAGAAAACCGTGAAGAGGCTACATAAAGAGCTTGATTTGAAAAACCATCTCCTTAATGGAGATTCAAATGGGTGTTTATAAGAAAGTCTCCTAATAACTGGTGGTGATTCGGTTTATTGTCACCTGTTTTGGTTTTAGGAAATACATCTTTCACAAAATTATTTTGATAGACTTTTAGAGTTAGTTCAGTATGCGTGAAAATTAAGGGAAAAGGCCTTGGTAAAACATAGATGTTAGTTTCTTGGGCTTATGTGTTTATTTTGTTTTTAATTGTTTTTAGTGTATTCTATTTCTTAGGTAATTGAAAGTTAACACCAAGTGATTAGGCAAAAAATAGCAACAGACATCAGAAATGTATGTCTGTTACACTGTGAGTAAAATTTTCTCTTAAAAGCAGTTGCTGTTATTTTCTGCCGTACTACCAAAGTTCAGAATGTTCTTTTGAAAGATGTAGTTGGTGAGTTTTATTGATTTTGACTACTGCTGTTCATTTATCAGTTTGACTGAGTTATGGCTCTTAATCACATCTTAGTGCCTAAAACTTCTAACCTGAAAAGAAAAAGAGAGAAAACTTTGTTACTGGCTTTCTGACAATGGCAGGGAGTGTGTTAAACCAGTGTAAAATTCAATTAAACTGTCTAGCCAGGTTTTTGAAGCTGAAATGCAGACCCTTTCTGTTAAGCTTCTTATTTTCCTGTGACCGACACCGGTGGATGCTGGGTTATGCCAAAACCAACAGGCTGTAAAGTACCTTGTTTCATGCTCCCAGCTGATCAATATTTTTATTTTCCAGGCTTGCCCAGAAATCTGGAGGCAGTATCACCTAACAGTGAGTAGAAACACCTTTTTTATTTTCCCCAAGACCCAGCCTATTTACCCTTCTCTGAACTGCTGACCATAAAATATAGACAAGCATCTCCCACTGGAAGATAATGAACATCTGAAGAGTTTTTTTTTACTGAGAAAGCAGTAATAACACTTTCTCTGCTCTCCCCTCCCTGCTACCCTGGCCTCTGCCTTCCTGTTCTTAAGAGTTTGATTATTTTTTATCATTCACATCATTTAATGGTTATTACATCATAGTATCTCTTAATATCTCTGATATTTCCCAGACTACATTCGTTAAAGAGGAAAAGTGTGCTGGGAGCCCTAACAAAACAGAAGTGATCTGGTATCTTTAAAATGTTGTATTATCTAGAGTTCACAAGCATGCAGTCCACAATTTCTTCCAATAGCATTTTTTTCAGACTTTACTGAAATACTGCATTTTCTTAATGAAGCTAGAGAAAGTTTAATTTATCTTTTGTGTAGAACGGTTCTACTGTCATATCTTGAAGCCCTTCTTGACTTGTCATTCAGAGTGTGTAAAATAACTAATTAGTAACCATTCAAGTTATTCAATTTTCTGGTTTCCTTTTACTGTGATTTTAAGCTCAGTAGAAGCATGAAAAGTAGTTTGCTATAGAATCTAGTTGGCTGATAATGTTATGAAGTCAGTTTACTCTTAACAGTTGACATGTTAATATTTCAGTAATTTACCATAGTCCTATTGGTCATTTCTTTTCATGAATTATATGTTTAAGTGATAATAATAAATATTTTTAAATTATATGTGCATTTATATAATGTAATTAAAAGCTGTTCCTTAAAGTTTAGGGTGTCAAAAAATTTTTGTTCATGGCAAGACAGGTAAAGTAGAAAAGACAAAGTTTTTATAAAGCAAGTCTTACTGCACTCCTATTACAGAATTCAGAGTAAGCCAACAGGTGGGCTCAGACTACCAATCTGTTTGTCATAGGCTCCCAAACAGAATATTAGATGGTTTGCTTTATTTTTTATCATTCGAATTTACTTAAAGAGTGTTGGGGGGAAGGGAAAAAATTCTTAGTACAAAGCTGTATTTCCTCCTCTGTCCTTCAAAATGGTTAATAAAAGCTTTGGTTTATGTGTGTGTGTGTGTGTGTGTGTGTGTGTGTGTGTACAACCCTATATGTTACACATATATATTATAGCTGTTACTCAGATGGATTCATTCTGTTTGTGTTTAGGTAGCAATTTTTTATTCTAACACACTGTGGTAAAATCTTTACAGCCTCAACTTGATTGAAATCTAATCATGTATTACACTTTTCAAGGTCAGAAAATCATTCTTTATAGCTGCATAACAGTATTTCTCCATGTCTGTATTTTTATTACATAGTATCTTCATGTGTTTGACCTTGCATTTCTTTGCCTTTTTCCCCTAATTTAGAGAATTCTGATCTTGGAAACTTGAAGCATGGAAGTTACTATTTTAAAGTCACTATATTCATTATTTCTACATATGTTTTATATAGACCTGTCATAGCAGATTAGAAATTGGTATTCAGTGTAACAGTAAAAGTATTTAAAAACTTGTTTAATATTGTAGATTTTTCAGAAACAAAAAGAATAGGATAAAATAAAATAGGAAGCAAAATGAATTTATTTTTTGATGAATTAGCGTACATCCTAAATACAGGTATAACAAATTTATTTTGAAAAGTTAGTTTGTCTCAGTCTGGAACCCTGATTAATTTCTCACAACACTGTTGAAATGACTGTTACAGTTCATAATTATTGAGTTTAATAATTAGCTTACTATGCAGGTATAAATACAAAATTAGCATGTTTGTAAACATGTCTGCACATATATCAGTCTATCTAAAATGAAAGTTAAATAATTACATATTTCTTAGCAGTGTATAGAAAATATCCAGATGTGTGCAATGGCAGCAGTCAGTCTTGGATAAAGTCAGGCCCCATGGTGCTGTTAGTCACCTGCAGCTCTGTTCCTAGGCGAAGGACTGCCATCTATTGACTCACAGTAGCCCTCGCACTTGAATGTGGAGTCAACAGAGCAGTGACCAAGCAATAAAGTCTATGTTAGAACCGCTGCTACTGTGTAATCACTTAAACCAGTCTGCTTAAAACTCCAGAGCTTTCTGTAATTAATGATTTTTTTTAAATAAAAAATGACCACTACTTATCCAAAATGAACTGTACTTTCTTTTAGGGAAAAATTGATTAGTCTGTCCATTTGCAAGTTCTGTTTGGGAAATTTTCATCTGCTTTTACTTACCTCCCAGTCAGCAGGACTAGAAAGTCATTAACAGAGCAAAGTTTCAGCAACTACAAATAATGGTCTGTACAGCAGTCACTGTAAAAAAAAAAAATTTAAAGCTATAACTTAATATTATTTGTCAAGCACTTAAGAAAGGTGATGAAGTCATATACTATGGTGAAGTCTAAAGAGATTTCTGAAATGTTCCCAAATCATTTTTTTTTAAACACCTTCTAAAGTAAAAAGAACATTGCAAAAAAGAAATATCAACTATTTTTAGCACTTTCGTGAGAGGTAGTAAAATAAAGCCTCCTTAACTACTTGTGGGGAAACCCTGATGGTGTAGTAGTTAAGGGCTACTGTTACTAACCAACTGGTTAGCAGCTCAAATCCACCAGGTGCTCCTTGGAAACTTCATGGGGCGGTTCTCTGTTCTGTAGGGTCACTATGAGTCGGAATTGACTCGACGGCCATGGGTTTGGTTTCCTTTTTTTTTTTTTTGGTTTTAACTACTTGAGGGAGCCCTGGTTAAGTGTTGGGCTGCTGATCAAAAGGCTGTGGTTATAATCCATCAGTCACTCCTTGGACACTCTGGTCCAGTTCTGCTCTGTGCTATGAAGTTGCTCTAAGTTGAATTTGACTTGATGGCATCAGATTTTGATTGGATAACTATTTCTGTCTGAATAGAAAAGCTTTTTAACCAAACTTGTGAGACTTCACTACATTAATGAAAACGAATCCACTATTCGGAAGGGTGCCTGCTAATAAAACTCTAAAGGTTGTATTTATATTAATATGTGTGGTATGTAGCATATAACAACTACATGGCTGTACTATTTTAGTGGTTATAAAAATATGTTACATGATTTAGTGAATTTCGAGTATTGATATAGAGATCCGTATGGGGGGGGGAGGATTTTTTCCCAGCAATTAAATAATTTCTCCCAAATTGTTAATATATTTACAGCTTCAAAAAAATGTTTACAAAGCTTTACAAATCTTTAATAATACAGCATGGTCCTGTATTTTAATTTCTGCTGTATTTTCAGATTCAAAGCCTGGCTTGAATATTCTTTTTCACCTTTCAGATAACTCTTTCTAGATAAATTTTTCCTCCTTTTAATTATTCAAGTAGAAAAGTTCTTTGCTTCATCCTCTGTCATTTTTGTCTCATTTATATTAAAAATCCTAGGCCCCAATGGCCACCAACAGATTGTTACCACCACCAAAATTTTGTACTAGTGGAGGCTATAATTTGACATGCTTTGGCCAGTTTGTTAATCTTGTTTTTAATCTACTTACTTTAAAAAGTAACCAGGACGTTGCCATTTGGGGCTGTATGTGTTAAGAACCAAAAAGGACAATACATGTTTTATGTTTAATTTTGTGCTTGGGTTTCTTTGTGTATGCTGTTAAAAAATATATTACAGCCTACAATCTTTTATGTTTTTTAGTAAGAATTTAAGCAGGAAACAAATGTAACTTTTTTTTAAAAGAACTAACTTCAAAATTTTTTCTTTAAATATAATCTTTAGAATGCCTAGAATTCATACCTCAAAAAGTAAAATGTTTGCTATTAGGGAAATGGAGAGAGTGATGACTTAACTTGCTTTCTTTTCTGACATGGGAAAGTCTGGACTTACTGTCTGAGTTCACCCATAATCAAGTAGTCTTACCTGAACTATTTGAGTGACACATTACATGTTATAGGCCATAATTAAGAGTATTTCATTTCATTTTGCTAGTCAGTTTTCTTTTCCTACCTGGAGGCATCAATTTAAAGAAATTCTCTGGGTTTTCACAATATGGAAATGAGAGATTTATGCTCAATATAAATATTACTCTTTAAAGCACTCTGTACCATGCCAGAAGACAGGAAAACCCTGTGTATCAACAGACTTAACTTTAGAACTATGTTTTATACTCCAGCAGCAAGGAACAGAAAAGTAGATCTGGTAGTTCTGAAGCTGTAGCTGTACAAAAAAAAATGGTATCCTAGAATTGTGAGGTAAGGTAGGATAAGGAACAATCTTTCACTGCCTACAGCTAAAATGAAATGTTTTCCTTCTAAAATAAATTAAAATGGGAAATAAAGAGTTTCAAAAAGTCAGTCCCAAGTGAGAATCTCACCTTTTTATGGAAGAAATCTCCCTCTGTCTTACTGGGGTATACGTTGGGAGCCCTAAAAAGCATTCCGAGAGCCCCTTAGCTGTAGAAGCAGCACGACCCAACCCATGGGAACACCCCGTCCCCGCCCCCGCCCCCCAGGAGATACCAAGTGACAGCACTTGTTGCTGTTGTGCTTTTTGGGTCTAAGAAGATAGAAGTGGTTGTGTGTTTTGTGGTCAATGTTAAATAACTCTGAAATTGAATTAGAATTACCTAGGTCTTCATACCACTTTCGGAGGCCTGGCTCATAGATTATCGTAAAAACACTTTGCAAGTTCATTTTGGAAATTTTTATTTTGGTGGTTTAAATTCACATTGCCATCTCCCTCAGGAGCCAGGAATACTGTTGAATAAGTTCTCGTTTGTTTTCTGTAGACCCAGGGTTGCTACTTCAATTTTGGTTCACCAAGTGTTGCTGTCGAGACTTTACATCTTGTGTCAAATTTTCAGAGATTTTGTTTTTAGTAAAAATGCCACTAGTACTAAAACATGACTAAGCTGATTGTAGTTGTTCTCTGATAGCTCAGAAGGTAAAGCAGTATTTTGTAGTACCTAGGGACAGCTTACCCAGTGAGCAAGGTACACAAGGGCTAATTTGTGCTCGCGTACTTACTGATCTGTAGTGCGCAATTTCTCCTGTTTTCCGTAACATCAAAGATGTGGTGCAGCCCTTGTGGAATTTATCACTGTGGATTAGCAAGCACAGTTAAGCCTGTGCTTACCTTGATAACTGGTTAGTGCCTCTCCAGTAGCACCTCTGGGCCATCTTTCTGTTGTAATGCTACAAAATAAGTCAGACTGTTTTAGTTTTGGTGTCTGAATAATTAAGAATTTAATATTCCACCTCTAGTAACAGATATAGAAAATGCATTTGGACAGTGAAAAAATCTTAACATTTTTTCAAATGGAAAGTGTATGTAAATAGTGTTTGTTTATTTAGACACGTAGTTCTGGAAGAATTTTGTGTCAAAATTATGTGATAATTTTTTACTTCAATCTTGCCGTGTTTTGCATTTACTGTAAAAGATAAGTACTAAAATTACAGAGTGGGTCAACTGATTTTTCTTTTTTAAATCTTTATTTCATTGGCATCTTGGACCACATTTTGCCAGAACTTATCATTGGAAGCAATTGGAAAATGCAATTTCAAAGCAAATGAAACCTGGAATTATCAATCTCAATAAATGAGATTCATTTAAAAATAAATACAATTTGCCAAATCATCAAAAAGCAATTTTCTAAAGCTTCTGTAAATGGAAGGGGGGAAAGTGAACATTCTGAGTTATAAATGCATGTATTAGTTTTCCTCTCACATTGTTTCCTCACACGTTTAGGAATCGTATGTATACATACTTATTTTTTTAAAAGGGATAGAATCAAATGATTGGATTTAATTTGTTTGTGTTTATCGGAAGAGTAATATCAATACTGTTCATATTTATTATGGGAGAAACTTGGTATTTTCTTCCTTTCAAAAGAATACATAATATAGACCCCTTCAAAGAAGCAGTTGCCAACATACATGATTTTCAGTATTTTAATACAAAAGTTAATTTGTTTAAATGAAAAATCAGTATGGTATATTTTGAGTGGGTTTTTCCTGAGCTGATATATTTAAATATTATCAAGTGCTTTATGGCAATGATGCTGATTTAGATTTAACTGTTTCTTCAAATAATCAAACAATGCAAAATGTACATAGCATTTACACAGTTATAAATGTTTTATATAGAAGCAACCGTACTTTTGCTCTAGAAGCAGTTGTAGTTTTGCCATCTTCTGAATATCTTTAATGTCCTGATCACCTGCCATCATGATTTTATTCAGTTTTTTATGGTATATGTTGCTTAGATAATAAACTAACTGAATCTGAATCTCTACCATTAGCAGTAATTTTCCTTTAACCAAAAAAAAGGTTCCTGTCCTTTTTGTCTGGCTCTTAGTGACTGGAGACATTGACCCCATATTTCGGACTCACAGATTTACCATATAAGCTCCAACTTTTACATCAGCTGTACAGGTTTAAACAAATATTTGTTGTGGTCATTTATAATTTCTTACCTCTTAACAAGTGTTTCTTCTGAGAATGAAAAGGATGGAAAACTGCATTTAGAATTTCTGCTACCCTTTCCTACACAGGCATGTTTACCTTTGCTTACAAGGGAATTATAGTCGTTATAGCAGCAATTTCTTGTTGACAATTAAATGTAATGTTTGACTAATTAATAAATTTCATTTGTATATGTTTGTAATTTTAATATGGATAACACATTTAAATATTTTCTCCTTAAAAAACTTACATTATTCATATAATCCCAAAGAAAATTACATGTTTAACTCACAACTCTACACTTTGAAATAGTGTCCCTACTGTGACAAAAATGAACATAAATCTAAGTAGGTAGGCTTAAAGTTTTCAAGATTCATGCATTTCATCATTTGTGCAATGTCTGATTATATAATACATCATGGTTTCAAAATCTGAATTGTTGAGTAATGCCAATCCTTTGTCATGCTGCCTATGTGTAAGGAGCAAGGAAGCCTAATGAAGAGTAATTTTAAGGTATTCCAGGCATTATTTTCTATATGTACTTTAAACATATGATCCCTGCCAGTTCTTAAGGTTGAATGTGTCATATAGTTTTCTCTGGGCACATGAGTACAGGAATACCCATTGCTGTCATAGCAACCTTGTAGGACAAAGTAGAACTGCCCACAGGGTTTCCGTAAATCTTCCCAGAAGCAGACTGCCACATCCTTCTTCTGCAGAGCAGCTGGTGGATTTGAACTGCCAACTTTTCAGTTAGCGTTTGGGCTCCTAACCACAGCGCCACCAGGGCTAAAGGTGGGTATAGTATTACCGCCAGTGATACAAGCATTCCTTTGAGTAATCACAAATGTGAGTGATGTGGAAGAATCAGGTAATTCCTAATAGATCTTAGGTGTTTAGGGATCACTTAGTTACCCCCACTCACTATTAACCATAACCTTCAAGAGTTTTCATCAGTCATCTGGTTAATCTGTAGGAAAAGACTTCTGAAAGGACCTGATGACTTGTTGACATGAAGGATCTATTTGTATTAGTGTTTTTTGTTTGTTTGTTTATGGTAACAAAAGGCAGTTACAAATTTAAATGGAATTAAGTTTCAAGTTTCAAAAGTACAGTTTCCTAACAGACTAAGAGTAATGATTTTTTTTTTTTAAATAAAACCGGATTGTAAACGTCAAAGTGATTTGTCATTTGATCCCTGCATATCAAAGATTTGTGAGAATTATGTATGTTTTTGTACATATGTAAGTATTTTCTTCTGGCTATTTTGAGCTTGGCAAATTACAGTAAAAACGTTATATGAAGAAAGATGCTACATGTTTCAGAGTATTTAACAAAATAAAATTCTCTTTTAGTATTTCTGGAGGTAAACTAGACCTTTGTGTTAATTGGTATACCAGTATACTAGTAGATCACATTTCTTAAATAAGAATTTTTCAAAGTGAAATGAACATAAATCCATCTTAACTTAGCTTCATATAAAGAGTTCACGTGTGTTATTCAGTTCGCAATCATGCTATCAGGTTATTTTCACTCCTTTATAAAAAAATCATGTAGAACTGAATCAAGCGGACCAACAGATTGTTTAGATCAGCTTTTTAACTTTGTAGTATGTCTATGTCATTAAATAGCCATTTTACATATATATATTCCTTTACATGTATTTTAACATTTTGATTATCCCACATCCTCTTTGGTCAGCTGAACTAAGCTTTGGACTACACTTTAACTTTGTTTATACATCAGAAACTCTACTTGGTCTTTCTTGGGACCCTCACGTTGCGTTTATTTCAGTTGCACCTCATCTCCCACAGTTAGTTGTACCACCTTTCCTGCTTGTTTTACTCAAGTCCCTAGAAAAACTTTGTCGTGGAAAGGCAGATATATTTCTGAGGAAATTACTAGGAAATGTTTTATATCATAATTAGAATGGGAAGAACGCCAGTTTGGGGCTCAAGTTAAGGTACTTCAAAGCTCCTCAGTTTCTCCATCTGAAAAATGGAATGTTGCCTTACAGGATTGTTAGAAGTATGCAACAAGATGATAAATGGAAAATACCCAACACAGAGCCAGGCACTCTGTGAGCTGTAATGTAGCAAACCTACAGGCCATCACACCTGTATGGGTGACCACTGTACTGATGTCCCAGACTCGGCTTTTGTGAAGACTGCTTTTTTTCCCAAAATGAGAAGGTTCATAATGACCTTTATGCTGTATCTAAAAAAAAAGGTTTCCTTGTTACAGTTACTGAAATTAAATTACTTGCAGTGTCCTTTGTTACCAGAGTCATGTACGTCAGCTGTCATCTTCTAACTATTAATACTTGGTTTTTTCCTTAAAAATGTAGGTTAGGGACTTTTAATTAAGCATAGCGAAGTCAAATTGTTTTCTTAATTCAGTTTTCCTAAAAGTCATTATAATAATAGATAGTTAAGGTTAGATCACAAAAATATGTAGGCCGTTTTCTTTTCTCATGAAAATAGTTATATAGAATATTTACCATGTAAGGAGCCCTGGTGGTGCAGTGGTTAGATGTTGGGTTGCTAACTGGAAGGACTGCTGTTCAAACCCACCAGTCACTCCAGGGAAGAAAAGTGTGGCAGTCTACTTCCATAAAGATTTATAGCCTGGGAAACTCTGTGGAGCAGTTCTGCTCTGCCCTGTAGGGTCACTATGAGTGAGAATGGACTCAACAGCAGTGAGTTTGGTAAAGATGTAGTGATGCCATTTTGAAAAATAGATATCAAGTTAATAAGTGTATAATTCTTCAATGATAATGTCGGTCTCACCGAAATATAGTTCACTATTCATAGGCAAATGAAATCGTATAAATCTTTGCTTCCCATATAAGTAATGAGAATAACATAAAATCAAATTCACCCACCACCACCCCTCCATTATTTAAAAAAAAAAAAGAAAAACTTCCTACTGAAGGTAGGTGATTTATGTTACTTTGATGAGGAATGAAACAAACAGCAGACCAGTTCTTTGCACTTCAGATTTTAAAACCATTCATGCCTCCACTTGGCCAATGCTAGAAACCAGCCTGACTCTGTAGCGAAATGTATGGCCCAAGAGCTTGGTCAGTAGTTTTGCAAGCTCCTGAGTCATATTTCCCTCTGGTTCCAGCAAGAAAGGCAACACAAAATTAATTAAACATTTCCTCGGTGCATGTGATTTGCATTCTTTACAAGAGCATTCCTGTTCTTTGGGTGAAGATACATTCATACAGGCAAGATGGAGCCTTTGGTAAAAACAAAAAAAGCCTTCCTTTCCCTTTTCAAATAGGTCCTTACATCAGAGGAATTCCCTGCTGCTGTGACTGAAGGGTAAGACTATTTTAGTAGAATAAACAGAATGATGGAGGTGCTGTGGGTTGTAAGTCAGATAGAGTTATGGTAAAAATGAAAATCTGGGGGTTTATTTGGATCCCCTGTGTATTTGCTGATAAATACAGTAGAAGTATGGTTCCATTCTTCTACAGTTTTTCAGTGGAGGTTTATGTACAACTATGTAAAATGTATAAGCAGATTTGAATATGGTAAGCATTTCATATAGTCAGAAGATATATATTAATGTGGTTTTATGTTTTATAGTCCACACTCATAAACATTCAGATCCAATATCCATGTATGTGTTCTTTTCTGTCCCTTCCCCCTACCTCCTCTCCCCACACTCTCCTTATCCCTCCACCCTACATCAAAGCTTGTGGTCCTTTTCCATCCTTGTACTAAAAGGTTTCTTTGTAAACCAGGCCATTTGTCCATCATTGTTTGGGATCCAAACAGTGGTAAGATACCCTGTCACTGATCCCGCGTGCTATGAATGGCAGCTCCTCTCCGGACAATTGGTGGAGGGGCCGAGAAATATTCCTGAGAGGATTATTTAACCTTTCAATTTAGAGGGCACAAAGCCTGGCTGATTAATGAACTTTCTGATGGGTGCCGATAAGCGGATCTATTTCTTTATTTCCCCTAAAAGTGATTCCTTCTCCTGTCCACATTACTATAATCTTAAACATAAAATGTGGCAAATAGATTAAAAAACAGCACTAAAGAGTTTATCTGACCGGCAAACTGAAGGCGCTAAATTAAAATTGGTAATGGCAGCAGTGGATCAGCCTCGTCCCTGGTTTTTAAATGCACTGCGTGTTTTGAAGAGACTTATTCTCCAGCTTGCCTGGTAATGACTGCTTTCGGTGCACAGTCTGGTGCTGGCTTCTGTTATCCCCACCCCCCCACCCCCCCCAAAAAAATGAGTTGTGTTATCTGGATGGCTGCAGACACATACGCATCCCCCTTTCTCACTGCATGGGCAGACAAGGTCGATAGCATTACAAGGTATTTGTGGCAGTGCTTGTTTCAGTTTTCAGAGCTGCCAGTTTCCAGGCAGATTTGAATTACAAAAGAAGAAGCTGGCATGAAAATTGAAAGGTTTTATCAGCTGGTCTGAAGCCTCATAGCACATTGCTTATTTATGCAGTCCATTTGCACCAGGAAATATAAAAAGGAAATACATTTTTAAAATAAGGCCATAAAGACCCAGATATGTTTAAGATGGCAAATAAAATATAGATACCTATAATATCTTTCCAGGAAACGATTTTCACTTAATGTTGCACATTACTTCAGAAGAGCATTTATGTTGCTGTCATAAATTTGTGCGTTTGTGTCACTATGTAGGTAGTCTCTGGGGATTAAGAAGGAAGCCTTTGCTAACTTACTTTAAAATTAAAATAGACGGAGGGATAGCTCTGCAGTTTGAGAGCTGCATTGGAAATATTTAAATAGAGTGGTAAATTAAACTTAAACTAACATTTTTGCATTCCATGTAAAATTAGCTATGGCCCAGTGAATAAATGCCACTACCTTTGGAGAAAATTGGGATGCTTTTTAAGCCATGAAGATTTGGAGCATTCAGGGAGTGGATTACTGTGATCCTTACTGTCTTGCATATGTTCATTGTTCTCTGCTGAGATTTTCTATTATTATTATTATTTTAGGGGGGTTCTCATTCAAAAAAAGATCATAAATCAGTAGGTTTAGCAGCTACCTTTTATAAAACATCCTTAATTGTTTTAGTCTTCAAATCATTATCTTTTAGATTTTCCCTAGTGCGTAGTGTGATAACTAATCTTTCCACTACTGGGAGTTATAGCAACAATTTACATGTGTCCATGTTACTTTAACATGGGTGTCACTTGCTGAAAAGAGTACACTCTGCAATCTCTTAAACTCAGGATTACATAAAATGAAGACATAAGTATACAAACATCACTAGTGCAAAGATTTGAATAATTACTGATTTTACTACTGGTCATTTGCAGACTTCAACCCACTGGTTTATAAAACTTAAGACTATTGTAGAAAGACAGGAAAGAAGTTATGTATATAACAAACACCAAATCAATAAAGCAACACTCTTTATTCTGCTGCAATTCAAATGAACACTGTTTTAGAATCCATTTTCCAATAAAGCAAATTACTCCCAGCTAAACCATGAGAGATGCAATTTTTTGCAGTTTTCATTTCATTGATGTCTGGTGCCTTTCTCATGTTTTCATGACCTGGCTTAATTACTTCATGGGTTTTGTTTTTTTTTTAACAGAGACAATATCAAAAGCATACACGTCTGCTGCATTCTAATGATGTGCTGTACATTTTTTCATGAATTTTCATAAGGATTTTTTTC